>CM076572.1:1244893-1475144 GCA_034641835.2 Pinus albicaulis
ACACCAGAACAAATTTATCCAAATACTTATTTAACACACTATTCATCAGGCACATAAAGGTGGCAGGGCATTTGTCAGACCAAAAGGTAGGACTACAAATTCGTAGTGTCCATACCTGGTTCGAAAGGTTGTTTTTCTGATGTCTTCTTCCTTGATTCTGAGCTGATGCTAACCAGTTCTTAAGTCAATCTTTGAAAAGACTGAAGCCCCTCTCACTTGATCAAAAAGATCATCAATTCTAGGAAGTGGATATCTATTCTTAATGGTCAACTTGTTCAGTTGACGATAATCAATGCACATCCTAAAAGTTCAAAAATATTCTTTTCTGATGACAAATTTTCCCAAGGAGACACACTTAGTAAATATAACCTTTATCTAGCAATTCTTGTTTCATTTTCAATTCCACCAGTTGTTTGAGACTCATCGATAGAGGCTAAGTAGGTGTAGCTCCTGGCACCAGTAACTCATTCAGCAGATTTTCTTTAGTTCTCGGTTCTACTTCTTCCAATGTCACATTATTAAAAACATTGTCTCAATATGAAAATCATGTCAAATTAACAAAAGGAGACAACAGAGAATGACAAAGCACAATGGAACTACATACATGTTTATTGAAAGGAGAAATGTATATTTATACAACTCAGAAACAGTTATGCATAAACTGAATCTGGAAACTGATTGTTAACTAATCTAGAACTACTTCTAAAATAACCGAATGATTAATTCTTTAACACCCCCTCTTAATATTGAGGGTTACATTATTTTATTCCTAACTTTTGACATTGAAATTCATTATATATTTTCGAAGTCAGAGAAAAGTCTCTTGACTTTCAACTATATTTGACTTTCTTCTTCTTTTCTTCCAAATTCTGTAGCCTCTAAATTGTTTCCTCATATTCGTCTTATTGTATTGTTCAAACTCCAGACTTTTCATTTGCTGGTGCAGGTCTTTTACTATTCCAGGTTGTCTAAGCATGTCCTGGACATCTTCAAGAAATGTGGGTTGCTGCCACATACTATCTTCCATATTATGGTTTTCATGATCAATCTGCTGCAACATAATATTAGAATAATGTTTTATTTCTTCAAAACTCCAATGCGTGAAAATTTCATTGACATGTTCATCATGCATGTCATCTTCAACATTCATTTCTACATCTTCTATGTAGATCTCATCCAGATATGGTGTTGAAAGCCATGTTTCAATAAACTTTAACTCTTCTTCATAATCATTTTGTGTACCTACACATTGAAAATCAATATCAGAATCCAAAATATTTTCAGAATGACATTGGTTCTGGTCTTTCTGCTCTGCAATGAGAGCTTTCTCCTGTCGTGCTTCTTTCTCTATTTCTGCCTCTATCTCTGTTTCCTTCTGCTCTGCAGTGACAACTTTATGTTGTTGCGCTTCCTTCTCTGCTTCTACATCCTTCTCTGTTTCTTCTTTTTCTTTGCAGACTTATTTCTTTGCTTCTGTCTCTGTCTCTTTTCCACTAACCTGTAATGTTGCGAACAAATTGTCTTCCACTAACTGCAGTGAGGAAATCTCACCAAATAACATCATCTCAATATCATATTTTTGTTGCATCATCTGCAACCAATCATCATTAGTCAAAAATTGATGATCAAAGTTAACATCAACCATCAAATTTTCATCAGCAAGTTGCATTGCTGGATTCACCATCTCATCATCAGCAAGCTGTGTTGCTGGAATCAACAAGTCATAATCAGCAAACTGTGTCGCTGGTTTCATCAAACTTTTGTCAGCAGGCTCTATTACTGGAATCACCAAATCTTCATCAGCAATCCATGTTGCTGGTATCAACAAAATCTTCGTCAGCAATCCATGTTGTTGGTATCAACAAATCTTCGTCCACTTGTAACTGTGTACAGTGGGGTTCACAAACATCTTCGTGCTCTCTCTCTGTTGTTTCTGCACTTTCTTCACATTCTTCATCCACCCGTGACTGAGCACAGTGGGATTCAAAAAACTCTTCATCTCGTTCTACACTTTCTTCGCAGACATCATCCACCTGTGACTGAGCACAGTGGGATTCAACAAAATCTGCATCTCGTGTTGCTGGATCTGCTGCTACAGATCCACCTTCATCTTTAACTTCACCAAAACATCTCTCAAGGGTATCCCAAGCCTCTTTGGCTGTCTTGGCATCTGAAATCAAGGGAAGTATACTTTCATCCACTGATTCTTTTATGCATTTTAATGCATAAGCGTCTTTTTGCCTATTTATTTCGAGATCTAAAAAGATTTTGAACATCTTCTGTTTATGCTTTAGCCTCTTGGATTTTCCCATGACCTCGTTGCTTGACTTCCACAAACAAACGAGTCTATATATGCATCAAACACTGCTTCCAAAAACTTCCAAAATTTATGTACTAAGACAATACTTTGAGAAGACTTTCACACTTTCCCTTTCTCATAATTTAAGTTTTTTCTTTTTTTCTTTCACCATACAAATCAATAAATTTTGCAAATATCTCGAGACCATATAACTGAATTTCACACTACTCGTGTTCTTTTACCTTGAAAGAATACGATATAACAAGTAATATTTTCATGGAATATAACATGTACAACTCCACAAAAAATCTAATTCACATGCTACTAATTGTTCAAAGTTTTAATTTGTAGCATCAAATAACTGCTACAAATAACCACCTCTGATTTTACAACTAGTATTACTCCTGATCTTTCTGTCATTGCCATTCATACCACTTGACGAAAACTGAATCTACCACAGGCAAAGTTCACCTTTAAATTAAACAAAAAATCAACCTGAACTCGATCCTGGGACTATGGGTTAGTGCCCACTACGCTCTCGCTGTGCCATTCCAGGCTTATATATATATATAATGAATGCATGTTAAAAATTCATTTTCTCGTTTTCAATTAAATGAAAAACCCAAGTTGGGCATACTGCGGAAGCTTCATTCCTTATGATGCTTAAAACCAAAAATCGAATCAACATAGATTAAAGTCAAACAACGCATATAAAATGCTCAGTAAATTAAATCTCCAATCAGATATGGAGTTCAACACCATTCTCGGTCTTCTCAAAATTAAAATCTTTTTATGATTGGTCGAATTGACATTCGAATAGTTCATGTAAACTTCGTTCTCACCTTATGGATACTGAACTTTCAATAGACTTCATTTCATAAAACGGAACTGATACCTTCGTTTAACCCTTGGGTAGTTTCCGACGTTTGCACCAGCACACGGTTCCGCTGCGCTACACCTCTGACTCGGATCTTGTCTTAACCTTCCACGATGGGCACATCCAACAACAGAGCTTCTCTCTGGCAGCGATGACAGAACTGCTTAACCAGCATCAACAACAAACATGAACGGAATGCGCAATGGCAGGGCTCCTTTCTCTCCGGCGGCTCTGCTCGTCCTCTTCTGATAGGCATTCACTCCAGCATTGTATAGGAAAATTGCGTCCCTATTCTTTCATCCATACGACCTCCAAAACTCTGGGGAAATAATGCTCAATATGTTGCCCACATTTATGAGCGTGTTAACCTTTGCGTGTATTTCCCAAATGTTGCTACAACAAGAAAATACGTTTTCCACAAGCTGAAGACTCGTTCTGCTGGGAGAATGACCCCCACAACGACCCTCACATCAGACTCTGTCGACAAAGCGATTTTCCCAACTACTCTCTGCTGCCCAACGATCAAACAGAAAACAAATTCACAAAGAAGATCAACAAGATCGACTCTTAGCTCTGATACCATGTCAAATTAACAAAAGGAGACAGCAGAGAATGGCAGAGCACAACAGAACTACATACATGTTTATTGAAAGGAGAAATGTATATTTATACAACTCAGAAACAGTTATGCATAAACTGAATCTGGAAACTGATTGTTAACTAATCTAGAACTACTTCTAAACTAACCGAATGATTAATTCTTTAACAAATCACTCATGGGCTACCATTGTTAATCAGATTTAGTCATAGTCAGTGAAGGTCTTCCATGGTATAATGTCACATTGTGACAAATATTGTGTGAATATAAAAATCAACCATGGAAAACCATGGTCATTCTTTGTCCAACATCACATTGTGACAACAGTTGTCTCAATTTTTAAATCAAGCATCCTCAACCATGTTTATTTTAGAGTTTATAGTATTTATCTAAAGATTTTATATAATTGAGGTTTATAATATTTATCTAAAGGTTTTTATATACTTTAGTTTTAAAATATTAATATCTTAGGTTTCATATTATTCCCTTGAGCTTATAATATTAATATTCATGTGATTTTATCAAACCTTTTTGTTTAAGATATTAATGTTTAGGATTTATTAATCTCTTATGTTTTTCATATTGATCCCTTAGGTTTTTAAAATTTATCCCTTGGGTTCACCAATTCCCGTGGTTTATAATATAAAACCCTTGGGTTTATTAGTTCTTTTCGTTTATAATATTAAACCACCCTCGGGTCTTAGAATCTCTTGAGTTAAAAATATTAATTCTTAGCGTTTATTAATTTCTTAGGTTTTTGACATAAACATTTTAATTCTTAGGCTTTAATAATCTCTTTTGTTTTTAATATTGATCCCTTCACCTTATTGATCCCTTAGGATTTTAATATTTATCCCTTCGTTTCACCAATTCCTTTGGTTTCTAATATCAAACCCTTGGTGTTATTAGTTCTTTATGTTTATAATCTCTTGAGTTTAAAATATTAATGATTAGGGTGTAGTAATTTCTTGGTTTATAATATTAATATTTATCCCTTGGGTTCACCAATTTCTTTGGTTTATAATACTAAACCCTTGGGTTTCTTACTTGTTTTCGTTTGTAATATTAATAATGTCTTGGATTTATTAATATATTTAATTTAAAATATTAATTGTTAGGGTTTATTTATTTCTCAGATTTTTGAGTTTAAATTTTTTTTCTCAGGGTTTAATAATTTTTTTTGTTTTAATATTGATCCCTTGGCCTTATTTATCATGTAGGTTTTTAATATTTATCCCCTTGATTCACCAATTCCTTTGGTTTATAATATTAAACGCTTGCGTTTATTAGTTCTTTTGGTTTATAATATTAATAATCCCTTGGGTTTATTAATCTTTTGAGTTTTAATATTATGATTTACATTATGGCGTAATATGTTGGGTTATAATATAGATTATGATATATATCATTTAAAATTAAGGGTTAATATTGGGTTTAATATTAGGGTTTATGATATTGTGTTTAATATTTATAGTTTATAACATTGGGGATTATAATATTTCAGTTCATAATATTGATTCTTAGGGTTTATTGATCTCTTGTATTTTTAATATTGATCCCTTTTCCTTATTGATCCTTTACGCCTTTAATATTTATCCGTTGGGTTCACTAATTCTTTTGGTTTCTAATATTAAACCCTTCGTTTTGTTATGTTTGTTTGTAGTATTAATAACCCCTTGGGTTTACTAATCTCTTAAGTTTAACATATTAAGTCTTAGGGTTTATTAATCTCTTGAGTTGAAAATATTAATTCTTATGCTTCATTAATTTCTTGGTTTATAATATTAATAATCCCTTTGGTTTATTGGTCTCTTCACTTTAAATTATTAATTCTTAGGGTTTATTCATTTCTTAAATTTTAAACTTGCAAGACTAATACTAGGTGTTAAATATTAGACTTACACTTTAATATTAATGCATGGTCCAATGTCACGTTATGAAAAAAATTGTCTCAATATTAAAATCAACCATGGGCTACCATTGTTAATCATAGTTAATCGTAGTGAATGAAGGTCTTCCATGGTTGAATGTCAGATTGTGACAAATATTGTCTCAATATGAAAACCAACCATGGCAAACCATGCTCATTCTTCATCCAATGTCGCATTGTGACAACAATTCTCTCAATGTTTAAATAAAGCATGCTCAACCATGTTTATTATATGGTTTATAGTATTTATCTAAATATTTTCATACACATGAGGTTTATAATATTTATCTAAATGTTTTTATATACTTTAGGTTTATAATATTAATATCTTAGGTTTAATATTAGTCCATTGAGTTTATAATATTAATAATCATGTGAGTTTATCAAACCTTTTTGTTTAAGATATTAATTTTTAGGCTTTATTAATCTCTTATGTTTTTCATATTGATCCCTTCACATTATTGATCACTTATATTTTTAATATTTATCCCTTGGGTTCACCAATTCCTTGGGCTTATAATATAAATCCCTTGGGTTTATTATTTTTTTCATTTATAATATTAAACCACCTTTCGATCTAAGAATCTCTTGAGTTAAAAAAATTAATTCTTAGGGTTTATTAATTTCTTAGGTTTTTGAGTTAAAAATATTAAATCTTAGGATTTATTAATCTCTTGTGTTTTTAATGTTGATCCCTTGGCCTTATTGATCCCTTAGGTTTTTAATATTTGTCGCTTTGGTTCACCAATTCCTTTGGTTTGTAATGTCAAACCCTTGGTGTTAATAATTCTTTATGTTTAAAATATTAATAACCCATTGGGTTTATTAATATCTTAAGTTTAAAATAATAATTCTTAGGGTTTGTTTACCTCTTGAGTTTAAAATATTAATTGTTAGGGTGTATTAATTTCTTGGTTTATAATATTAATATTTATCCCTTGGGTTCACCAATTACTTTCGTTTATAATATTAAACCCTTGGGTTTATTACTTTTTTTCTTTATAATATTAATAATTTCTTGGGTTCATTAATCTATTTAATTTAAAATATTAGTTATTAGGGTTTATTAATTTCTTAGGATTTTATTTTAAAAATTTTATTCTTCGGGTTAAATAATATTTTTTGTTTTTAATATTGATCCCTTGGCCTTATTGATCATGTAGGTTTTTAATATTTATCCCCTTGGCTCATCGATTCCTTTGGTTTATAATATTTAACCTTTGCATTTATTAGTTCTTTTAGTTTATAATATTAATAATCCATTGGGTTTATTAATCTTTTGAGTTTTAATATTATGATTTACATTATGGCGTAATATGTTGGGTTATAATATAGATTCTAATATATAGCATTTATAATTATGGGTTAATATTTGGTTTATAATATTTAGGTATAATATTAGGGTTATAATATTGTGTTTAATGTTTATAGTTTATAACATTGGGGATTATGATATTTCGGTTCATAATATTGATTCTTAGGCTTTATTGATCTCTTGTGTTTTTAATATTGATCCCTTGGCATTATTGATCCCTTAGAGCTTTAATATTTAACCCTTCAGTTGACCCATTTCTTTGGTTTGTAATATTAAACCCTTGGGTTTATTATTTTCATTTATAATATTAATAACCCCTTGGGTTTATTAATCTCTCAAGCTTAAAATATTAAGTGTAAATGTTTATTAATCTCTTCAGGTTAAAGTATTAATTCTTATGCTTCATTAATTTCTTGGTTTATAATACTAATATTTTTCTCTTGGGTTCACCAATTCCTTTGGTTTATAATATTAAATCCTTGGGTTTATTATTTATTTTGGTTTATAATATTTATAATCCCTCGGTTTTATTAATCTCTTGAGTTTAAATTATTAATTCTTAGGGTTTATTTATTTCTTAGGTTTTGAGATTAAGATATTAATTATTAGGGTTTATTAATCTATTGAGTTTCCTAATTATTTGGGTTGGTAATATTAGGTGTTAAATATTAGTCATACACTTTAATATTAATGCATGGTCCAATGCCACATTATGAAAAACATTGTCTCTATATGAAATTCAACAATGGGCTACCATTGTTAATCATAGTTAGTCATAGTCAATCAAGGTCTTCCATGGTCGAATGTCACATTGTGACAAAGATTGTCTCAATATGAAAATCAACCATGGAAAACCATGGTCATTCTTCATCCAACGTCACATTATGAAAGTAATTTTCTCAATGTTTAAGTCAAACATGCTAAACCATGTTTATTTTACGGTTTATAGTATTTATTTACAGGTTTTTACACACTTGAGGATTATAATATTAATCTATTAGGTTTAATATCATTACCTTGAGTTTATAATATTAATAATCATGTGAGTTTATAAAATATATTTGTTTAAGATATTAATTTGCAATCTTTATTAATCTCTTATGTTTTTCATATTGATCCCTTCACATTATTTATCCCTTAGGTTTTTAATATTTTTCCATTGGGTTCACCAATTCCTTTGGTTTATGACATAAAACCCTTTGGTTTATTAGTTATTTTCTTTTATAATGTTAAACCACAGTTTGGTCTTAGAATCTCTTGAGTTAAAAATATTAATTCTTAGGGGTTTTTAATCTCTTGTGTTTTTAATATTGATCCCTTGGGCTTATTGATCACTTATGTCTTTAATATTTATCCCTTGGGTTCACCAATTCCTTTGGTTTGTAATATCAAACCCTTGGCTTTATTAGTTCTTTTTATTTATACTATTAATAATCCCTTGGGTTTATCAATCTCTTGAGTTTAAAATATTAATTCTTAGTGTTTACTAATGTCTTGAGTTTAAAGTATTAATTATTAGGGTTTATTAATTTCTTGGTTTGTAATATTAATATTTACCCCTTGGGTTCACCAATTACTTTGGTTTATAGCATTAAACCTTTGGGTTTATTACTTATTTTGGTTTATAATATTAGTAATGTCTTGGGTTTATTAATCTACTTAATTTAAAATATTAATTATTAGGGTTTATTAATTTCTTAGGTATTTTAGTTTAAAAACTTTATTCTTAGGGTTTAGTAATGCTTTTTGTTTTTAATATTTATCACTTGGGTTCATCAATTCCTTTGGTTTATAATATTAAACCCTTGCATTTATTCGTTATTTTTGTTTATAATATTAATAATCCCTTGGGCTTATTAATCTTTTTAGTTTAAAATATTGATTATTATGGTATTAATAACCTAGGTTTTTTAGTTTAAAATATTAATTCTTGGGGTTTATTAATTCCTTGTCATTTTATTATTAATCCCTTCGACTTATTGATCCCTGGGGTTTATTATTTCCTTGGGTTTTTAATATCAATCCATTGGGTTTATTAATCTTTTATATTTTTAATTCATTGGGTTTATAATATTAACAATCCTTAAAGTTGATTGTTCTCTTCGGTTTATAATATTAATAATCATGTGAGTTTATCATTCATTTGTATTTAAAATATTAATTCCTAAGCTTTATTAATCTCTTCACATTTTAATATGGATTCCTTGGGCTTCTTGATCTCTTAGCTTTTTAATATTTTTGCCTTGTGTTCACCAATTCCTTGGGCTTATAAGTTCTATTGGAGTATAATATTAATAATCCCTTCGTATATATGTAAGATATATATACTTATTATAAATAGTAATAAAATACTAGTATTATGTTATATTTTAATTTTAGTATAGTTTGAGTTATAACTATTAATGTATTGAAAAACGTTATTAATATTTTATTATTATATATTTTATTATCAAATAATAAAATTATATATATATATATATATATATATATATATATATATATATATATATATATATATTAGTTTAATATATAATATCAATATAGTTTATATTATTAGTATATTAAAAGTAGATATATAAGATATATTGGTAATTATATTAATAAATATATAATGATTATTTTTGTAAAATACATGTGGTGGGTGGTGGATATAGGCCTATCGGCGTATATAAAACAAATTAGTGGATGTAGTTGTAGATATATTTCATATACACCTATCCGCGTATATCAACCACACTGGTAAATATGATTGTGCTAATAGTATTCATTCTCATGATCCAAAAAAAAAAATAGATACAACCATAATAACATCATGTATGTAGTATTTAATGAGGAAATAAATGATTTTATGTGTATTACTTGGTCATATGACAAGTAAGTTGGTGATATGCTTATCACCCCACTACTTCCAGAAAGGAGAAATATGGTTAGATCCATAGTATCCACATCTAATCATTCATTATTGCATATGGTTGAGGACATAGTGGAACTATCCCTATAGGAAATTGATCGAAATTGTATCTTAGCACCTAATTACTAATTAGTCTTGTCACGACACCAATGGAAGGTATTCCCTTTAATAATCAAGACTATTCATAGCTAGAAGTAGAATATTCAAAACCTGAGTTAGAAGGATCATAATTTGGTCTTGAAAACATGAAAAAAATTATAGTGAAAATTAACCTTGGTTATTTGGGGATAATTTATCACTACTTGGTCCACTTCACAACGTACCTAAGAATATGGAAAGGTTACTCCAAAAATATGGTGTTGATACATTTGGCCTCACAAAGGATCATATCAAGAAACTCACCGTTGTTATAAGGCTAATTAATTTCCAACATGAAGATGTAGTTTGTCGTTCAATTTTGTATCCTTTCGAGGATTCAAATTCCACATGGTATTTCAATTCTATTGTTGTATCTACTACCAGCTAGACTAAATTCCAAAAGTACCTTTTCGTTAAATTTTGGAAAGAGGTATTAATGGTTTAACTATTGTCCTGTTTGCGGGACTCAGTGACAATGTCAAACATTTTAACCAATGTATTACCATGGTGTTAACAAAGTCTTTGAATGAAATAAAATTTGATAAAGAGTTACAACTAATTTATATTCTATTGCACTACGTGCTACCATCCCTATATTTTTCGAGAGAGTTGGTAGAAACACTCTTACTATAAAATTTGGAAAAGGGGCTAGTTCCCGCGGCTCAATTCGATCAAGTCTATAGCGTATAAAAATGAAATCATATGTCGTAAATAAAAACTTAGGGAGTAAGTAAGAAACATGACCCAAAAAATCCCTTCTGTTAACAAAACCCAAAACCAAACAACTTGTTAAAAGTGGTGAAAAAGATGCAACTAACATGGATAGTCTACAAAATATATCTACTAATATTTCAGATGAAATAATTGACATGAAGATAAATGCATGAGAAGGTACTTCCCACTGCAGAGATTTCGTGCCAATTTTTAGGATACCTAACCCTCTTAAGGCCATTCAGCCTCCTCCTACAAACTTAAATATTGATTTAGGAGATGTATGCTTAAATAATTATTTCAATTATAATTAGGACCATTACTCTAGTAATACTTTCCCATAATGGATAAATATTATTAATATAATGGAAAACATATTTCTAGATGGATATGTTTATATTGATCATGTGAATGACCAAATTGAAGATGATATGGATGGGGAATCGTCCAAGTAGTCTATAGAAATAACCATGGTATTATGGGAAATTATTCATGGACTATATATGATAAAAGAGGATGATGTTGTAGAGGAAACATTCCTTGTCCAAACAAGAAAAGGCGCTACTCCGCAACCTTAACTCATTGCACGTCAATCTTCTAAGAAGTCATATATACATATTATAAATGTCAATGCTTCTCCTTAATTCATTACCTTACCTAGAAGCCTATAGGTATGGAATTTGAGCATTTATAATACAATGTAGTATAATAATTGAATAAAAGCAAGGAGAATATTTCAATTTCTTAGTAGAAAGTACTCTTGATTAGAGATTTGAAGGAGGATAAGAAAAAAATTATGACCCTTACCTAAGATGTTAATAGAATTGATTTATATAACTGGAGTAAATTAGTAGTTAATGTAATTAAATAGGGAATAAATCGAAATAAGTAACGCCTCTTTTATTGTTATCTTTTAACATATTCAACCAAAATGGTCATAATTGTTTGGTAGATTTGTAAGAATCCTCAAATATCATGCCTTAAATTATTTGTAAAAATTGTAATGCAGAAACAACCAAGTTTTCTACCCATATCACTTAGCTAGATAATTCAAAAGTCTCGTTGAGGGTAGATATTCTAAAAAGAATAAAATTGGTAAGGGACGGGGGGAGGTGGGTAGTGTCAATTTTTGGTTGTTTTAAACACATGTTTTTTTGGCTTGTGGTTTTATAATTCTATTTAACTAATTAAGGTTGTAATATAATTTGGGTCAATGGATTATGGTGTTGGATGCCCTAGTATCCTATATATTTCATTATAAGTTGTGAAATTAATATAACAAGAGTTGAAATGGAAAATCCAAACAAATTTTATTTTTCTTAGTAAGAATCTCTTATACGTGAACGATATTATTTCTTTTATATATTATGAAGAATATATTTGTGCATTTATTATTGTAAATATTTATAACCTACATTTGTATTATAGCAATTATTGCTTTCATGGGATGCCTTTATCTCTAAGGGTTTAATTATCTTGGTTTTGTGATAAACCTAGTTTGAATGGGAGCTCTATGATTGTGATTCTTGTGTTGGAAAGGAATGGTGACAATTTATAATATTGAGATTGGGAAAGTTAATATATATAACTTTGAGCTATGCGATACATTTTGTTAGAAAAAAAGTAGTGGGTTACCATGGATCAAATTACTACACCTACAAGTATATGTTTACAAAAGATTGGATGAATTTGGATAAGAAGGAAAAGAGAATAATCGAATTGTATATATTAGTTTCAATATTATAAAATGTTTTGGAAGAAGCTACATATAAGGTGTTATGGAATAATTTAGGGTCTTTGTGTCAATCTAAGTTCCTAGTAAATAAATGTTTCCTTTGATAGAAATTGTACCTCATAAGAACGAATGTAAGAAATGTTAGAAATGTGATAAAGCTAGGTATCAAATAAGGATTGTAGATCTTTTTTTTTTCTTAAATAAAAGGGCTTTCATGATGTTTCTTTTGGAGAAGGGAAAACCTCCTATAATGAAGGAAGATATTTTTACTTGGATTATTCAAGCACATATTTTGATAATTATGTATGACTAATCGACTCAAGTGCCTCTTTTCAGATGACTCCTCACATGGAGTATTTTTGTGTATATGAAAAGGTTGATGGAGCTGATTTTTTCGTAGAAGATGATTTGATATACAAAATAATAAGATGGGAAATATTGAGGTTACTTATATAAAAGATGTAAGGATTAGAACACTCCTTGGTGTTTTACACCTTCTAAAGCTATCTATAAACTTGATATATGTAAGAAATATGAGTTATGCAGGTGTACACAATATGTTTGGAAGGGAAACCTACAAAATGGTTTAATGAGAAATGTTTTTATTGAGCATAGTTTAAATTGGTACTTTGAAAAATAAGTTTGGAACAACTATCAGTAATGGTTGTTACAACTCTTTCGTTCATGAGGGTGGAAATGAAATAGATAGAACCCCTATTATATTTCGAAAAAGACAATGTTATGGCATCAAAGACTAGGAGATATTAGAGAAAAATACCTTTGACCATTAAATGGTAAAGGTTTGGTTGAAGGTATTTCTAATTGTACAATATATTTGGACTTTTGCAAAAACTTCACATATGATAAACAAAATCAATTAATATTCTTATCCAATATTACAAGTGTAATGGTAAACTAAGAGCTAGTTCACAATGATGTGTTTCTACCTATGCATGTTCCATAATTATGTAAACTTATGTATTATGTTTCATTCACAAATGATTTCTGAAGGAACACATGGATTTTTTTCCTCGAAAATCAATATTTTTGAATAATTCGCTTTAATTGACGTTAATGTTATGGGGAGGTCATTTTATGTATGTTATCCTTTCTATACGTCAATGATATTTTTCATCTTAGCAAGTGTATTGGAGTGATTTTGGGTGTTTATTTTTTATAAATAACATGATTTGAGAGAAAATTAGTGTAATGGCGTGGATAAGAATAGATGTAATATGAAGTTGAGGAAAAAAGTAGCATGGAGGAGTGAAATTTTAGGAGGAGAGGTGCATAATTAGAAGTGTGATGAATATCTAAGACAAGTAGTAGATCTATGGTATGAAATTTGATATCAGGAAAAAAATACCAAAAGTTCGAAATACTTCAAAATTTCATATAATGCATAATCCTCTGCAAATTAAATAATTTTTGAGTCACTCCATGAATTAATGAGATCGGAAAATCATCATCAGTTGACGATCTCTCTACTAGATCTTCGACATATCAAACCTTTTATACAAGGTTGGTTCTGAAAATCTCCAATATATCTATATTTTATAGCCCTAGATCATAAACATAGTTAAAAATGTTCTTAGGTGTAACACTTAAGGGCTATGTGCCCTCCGCATATCACCATATTAGTGTTGTATAAAAAGATGTAGGTTTGATTTTCTGATACTCCAATTCCAAGAAACTCCTAGTCGTTGATATATTGGTAAAAAATTCTCTAAGTTGTACAAAATAAGGGTTAATAGCCCTTCACATATCATGATATATTAATTTGGACAAAGGAACAATTTTTTTTTATATTCAGTTCAGTGCCTAGTCTTGGTGATTAGTTGCAAAGATACTACGTTTTAGCTCATGGGGACTCAAAGTCCTTAACATATCAACGTTTGAGAGATTAAAAATATAGTGGAACCTATGATATCTCCATATCATAATGTCTTGTTCATGTTATCTGACATGAATTTTTAACAAGAGATAGACACATTTTTCATCATTTAGGCCCCAATATTATTTCATTTTAAATGACTTTTAGTGTTATTATTTTTTAGCATTTTATTGATATTCCAAGGACTTAAAATATGATTTAGATTCAGAAGAAGCTTTTTTTTGAGAAATTTGAATAGAATATATAATAATATTAATCCCTATCCACTTTTAACCTTAAAACCCCTTATTAAACCCTAAATATTGAGTGATTACATTTCTATTATTATATATTATGTGGGACAAGCCTCACTGGTCTCTAATTTCTTCCCACATACCTATTTTCTATATATATATATATATATATATATATATATATATATATATATATATATATATATATATATTAAGGAGACATAGCCTTAGGATAATCAAATATTGTCTTGTACATTGTATCCATGGTAAAATGAGGTTTCCTCATCAAATAGGACATTAATTGTTGGTTTCTTATCATTTTTAAGATCAAAAGTTCATAACATTTGGTATCAAATCTCATGATCCGAGGTTTTTTCTACTTCCAATTGGTCATCTTAGAATTTTCACCATAATTTTTTTATGGTAGATTCCATACGATTAAAATTGAAGAATCTTGGGAAGAAATATTATGGAACATATTCTTAAAATTACAGATCTTGTTTCACTATATTTTTGGAGATATGCTATAAGGAAGTTTGGTTCTTGAATGCTCTTGAAATGAATTCAAATAGGTTAGTATGGAATCTTCAATATAATTTTTTTATGGGTGGCTTCAGATAATGAAACCTCGACCATATTGTGAAGAAATATTGGATAACGCCTCACTCAAATTTTAGATTATTTTTTTCTTTAGACATGCTCGAAGGAAGTTATGGTTATTGAACTCTTTAGGATTAGTTTCAAACATGTCATTTTGGAAATATTGTTATAAATTTCTTTACAGGAGGTTTTAGAAAGTGAAAATTGGGCCATATTAAGGATGAATCTCTCGAAATATCTTATTCAAATTTAATAGTTTGTTTCACTCTACTTTTAGAGATATACTCTATGGAATTCAGTGTTTATGAAGGATCCCAAAATCAGTTTCAAACAAGTCATCTTAGTATTTATTCTTTTCAGTGACATTTCAGGTTGAGAAATCTTCAAAGATATCAGGATACATAAATAATGACCTAATGTAAAAATTTCAAAATTATATTTGAATAATTGGAAATATGGCATGCTATATAAGTTTACTTGTGAAAAGAGGTAAAAAACCAAAAAGTTTTGGGAAAATTACCATAATTTTAACTTGTACCATAAATATTTGGCTAAATATGTGGAATTGTAGAGAAGACATATTGAAATATTATAAATCAAGCTTTCAAATTTAGAAGAGCTCAAATCTCAAAGACATATCAAGAAAAAGGTTAAGTATTTATACATTCTCCAAATTAAGTTTTTAAATACACCTAACTTACAAGTGGCATGAATTTTGAATAGAATATCTATTTTTTTTTTGTGACTAAAAGTTGTGATAAAGATGAGTAATATTATTATTTTCCAACATTCCTAAAAAAAATCTAGTACACCAACTAAACCTATTGAAGGTCCATTCCCTACACAAGAAGAAGCACATGACTTTGAATATTGTGTATCCACGTGGGAATTTCAATTTAAGAAAATAAGTGATACTATCAATGTTGGTTTTTCACTGGTAAAAGGATCATTTGGAAATACAGAACAAAAAAATATCAATGAAATCGAAAATAAGATGAATGAAATAAATAAAAAATAAAAAAATTGATGAATGAAAATAGGAAAGAAATATAAAATATTTTATCACAAAATCTTAGAGGAAATCATGAAGATAAAAATAGGAATGGTGTTAATACTTAATGACAAATGAAAATTATTTTATCACGATTGGAGAGCACAAATATTGAATTGCATTATCATAATCATTACTTTTCAGTCCAAGATCCCCATCATCATTGATTCAAATAAACTCTAAGTAGCTACTACATTCCAAATATATATATGAGGAAATTTTATGGTAACGATCCCATAACATGATTATGTGAGATTGAGAAATAATTTGATCTATGAAAAGTGGCATTCTGACAAATGGTAAGTATTACATCCATGTTTTTATAACAAGACCAAGATCTATGGTTTCAATTTATTTTTGAAATGAAAAAAGACTCTCTTATATATTGGTCCATTTTTATAGAGGAATTGATAGCACATTATTAGGATGTTAAGAGAAATACATTCTTTAGTCAATTAGTAAATCTTTGGAAAGGGTTTACTCTCAAGGTAAATAATATTTCACAGGAAAATTTATTAGACCTATTTATGGGAACTTCAAAGAAATTCATTGAACATAACATATGTCTGTTTGAACCTAAATGTCTAGAGCATGATTTTAGTCCAACAAGGAAACAAGAAAGTAAAAATATGACCATTAGAAAATTGATCACGAATAAATATAGTTAAAATCATGCTCTCTCTCCTAAACTAGCAAGGTTTAATATTCATAAAATGGATGAAATAAGGGAAAAGGGAATATGTTTTAGTTGTGATATTAGGTACAGTAAGGGGCATAAATTTAGTGAGAAGAAACTATTCTATAGACTGTAAAGATGAAGAATGTCGGGAAGTGAAACCATCCAGATATTGAGAGGTAGAAGAGACTACAACAACAATACCTTTTCATGCATTAGCTAGAATTGTTACTCAATAAAACGTCAAGATAGAAGGGTATATATAAAAAAGAAAAAGGTCACAAAACTGTTTTATTTATGTAGTACCCATAACTTCATCAATTAAAAATTAAAAAAACTTCTTTATTTCTTTGTATATGCAACACCATAATTTAAAGTAATTATTGCGAATGAAGGTACCATAAAATTTTGAAGGAAATTCCATCCTATTAAGATGAATATCGGGGATTATTTTTTGGATATTTTCATGATTTCAATCCAAATGGGTGGTGTTAATGTTGTATTAGTTTTCCAATGATTACAATAATTCCGAATGGCAGCCCTTAATTTTCAAGGTATTTTCATAATAGTTTTACTAGAAGGAAAGGAAATTGATCTTATATTTATCTAAGGGAAACCCAATAAAGTGATAAGCTATAATAACAAGAACAAATTTCTCAGAATGGGACACCAAGTTGTAAATGCACAATTTTGTTCATTATATGTTCAATCAACTATATCCTCTACTCCAGTGGATCTCCAAAAAGTTATCAACAATCACGCTAAGATATTTGGAGAGTTTTCTAAGGGTCTTATACCTACTCGATATTGTGAAAATGTTATTCATTTGTAACATGGAAGTGTAACACCTAATACTAGGCCTTACAAATATCCACATTCATAAAATATTGAGACCAAGATTATGGTTCAAGAAATATTAGAGGTTTCAATAATTCAACCTAGCCAAATTGTTTTATTCTCATCAATGATGATTGTTATAAAAAAGGATGTTTCACTGTATATTAGTCGATATTATAAAAAACCCACCGGAATGACAATAAAAAATAAATTTCATATTCCTATCATTGACGAATTCTTAGACAAATTGCAAGGAGAAATTTTCTTTACTAATTTTGATATATATTTTATATATCATAAAATAGGAATGAGGTAGGAATACATTACCAAAACAACCTTTACAACACGTGAAGGTCATTATGAGTTTTTGGCCATGCCATTTGGACTTAAAATTGTACCTTAAACATTTCAAAACTTGATTAATTATATTCTCAAACCCTTATAAAATTTGTTCTAATATTTCATTTATGATATATTAATCTACAAAAATTATTGGGAAGAGTGCGTACACCATATTTACAAGGTATTAACATTATTGGAAGAGAAACAACTATATGCAAAGTCTTCCAAGCATTCCTTTTGGGATTAAGAAGTGTAATATTTGGGTCATATTGTATCACATGAAAGAACCAAAATGGTTACTAACAAGATCAAAGCTATGAAGGAATTTACAATCCCTAGTACCTTGAAGACTCTTAGAGGATTCTTAGGATTCAGAGGATATTATCCCAAGATTTTCAATAATTTTGGTCAAATAAAAACACATATAACAAAATTATTGAAGAATGAATATTTTTTTTGGACTAAATAAATAGCAAAATATTTTAAATAACTTAAATATGGTATGCTTAAAACTCCAATCTTGGTGACAAATCACTTCAAAAAAACCTTAATTGTGGTGTTTGATGCCTCAAGCCAAGGCATTTGTGCACTTTTTATGCAAGAATCAAGGCCCCTTTCATTTTAAAGTATATAAATTAAAGGAAATAACTTATTTAGACACATATATGAAAAATAAATGTTGGAAATACTATATGCAATTAATAAATGATATATATACCTAATAAGAATATGCTTCAAAGAAAAAACAAATCATGATAGTTTGAAGTACTTATTTGAGGAAATACCATCTTCATAATAGAAACAAAAATGGATCACAAGTACGTTGGGTTATGAATTTGAAATTATATACAAAAGGGGAAAAAAAATATTGTGGTAGCTGCACTCTCAAGGAAAGAGGAAGACACAAAAGGTTTATTATGCAGTATTTCCATTCAACACTATATATTGGTTGAAGAAGCAAGGATAGGATGGAAGTGAGGTGAGAAGGTATGCGATATCATTCAACAACTACAGGAGGACCTCAACGTAGTAGAAAATTTTATGTTGAAAAATAATTTGCTGTGGTATCAAGAGCATGTATACTTCAGTAAGAATTCTCAACTGAAATATAAGATCCATTTGGAATTACACAATTTTCTTAGAGGAGTTAATTCAAGGTTCTTGAAGACATACCACAGTATTAAGAAATATTGTTTTAACGAAGGTATTAAAGCACACTTGAAAAACTTTATGTCAAAATGTGTGGTATGCCAACAAAGTAAGGGAGAGAAATTCAAGACCCAAGGGTTCCTTTTACCACTAGCCATAGCAAGCCAACGTTGCTAAGAAGTTTCAATGGATTTGATTACATGTTTACCCAAATTTGAAGGAAAGAGTGTCATATGTTAGTAGTAGGTCGAATAACAAAGTATGCCCATTTTTTTTCTCTCTCATACTTTTAAATCAAGTATAATGGTATAAGAATTCATGGAAAAATTCTAAAATCTACATGGAATAGAAAGTAATGTATAATTGGTTGCAATAAGTTTCTATTTCATTTTTTTCTAAAGTAAAACATACTTTCTTACAACTACTTTCTTTTGTCATCATATGTTTCATTTTTCTTAAAACATTACTTAGGTTATTTATTTATTTATATTTCAATTAAAATGAATTATAATGTATCTTCTATTTATATAAGAAAAATAACATAATATAGTTATCTTAAGGTTTGAAATATATATTAAAAAACAATTAATTTAGTTAAATCCCATCAAAGTAAGATATAAATTCCTTATAATATAGGACCTTTTACCATACCAAATAGAGAAAAATCTAATTTGGAATTTTATTTCAGTATAACTCCTACTATCGGGTTTCTTTATAATACCTATCGATTCCCAAATGATATACTCTAAATTATATACAAATCAACAATTGAATACCCAAAAAAACTAGCAATTTGTAGCAAATTTTATTGGATAAACAAACTATATCTTTCAACTACAACGTATATATCCTTAATTTTTTGGTTGATGTGTTCATCTACATATAATATTTTGATTTACCAAAAATACATATATTTCCATCAAATATCTTTAAATTATAAACAAATTAAAATATGCAAACATAATGTAGAAATTTCTTGTTGGTTCCATAACAACTCTACAATTAAAAAAAATAGCCTATGTTTTTAAGTGTAATCTTATATTTAATATTTTTGTTGGCTATGTTCACCTAAATTTAAGGTTATTCTTGTCCACCAAAAATAATATTTACCTAAGTCATATATTTTAACTAATAAAAAAATTAAAGTGACACCTGTTATATAAAAATTCTCGAAAAGTTCCATAGCAAAAGAACTATTTTGTCATATTTATTTAAATTAATGATAAATAATATGATAAAATTTAATAATATACATATATGAATTGAAAACAAATATTTATAAAGAAATTACAACATTAACATATATTTCCTCAAAAAATTAATTTCATATGCCATTTACTCACATAGTCCTTTCTAATTAGAACCTCAACCTGTTGAAATTCATATATTTTAAAAAGAACCTACAAAAAAAGAAAATTGTACAATGTATTAAATGCAATAATTAGTTAATTATGAATAGAACTCAACCATTATTTAACTAACTTCCACACTATTGAATGCAAATATGGAAGATAACTCCTCAAATAATAAACATATGTCACACACATAGTTTACAATCAAAAGGAAAAGAATTTCATAAAATCCATCCAAAATAAATTTTCATCTAGTTTGAAAAAAATATAGTTAGGTAAGCTAGCAAGTTGTTAGAATCATAAACTACAAATTTCTTCATTAACTCTTAGCTAGTCCTCTAACTTAATATGAAATCATTCTTTCAAACATTAAAGATTACAAATCATGTCATATGATTTAGAAGTTAATTGGATAGATTTCAAACATGTGTAAGAACAGATAAAATATAGTAGGTTGCTCACTTCCGATAAAATATTTATTTGAAAGTATAAAATGAAGCTTTGTATAATGTAAAATTTCATGTGGAATGCATGTATTAAAGTGGAATTATTTTCCTAGGTTAATAAATAGAAATACGAAATGAATTTACTTGAAAATTTTATTTCCATATATATCACCACATTCAGTTATCTCCCATACACACAGATAGATATATAAATTATAAAAAACAAAAGAAATTCTATAAGTAATAGCTAAAATATAATTAACACGTCAATAAAATGGAAAAAATACCAATAAACAAATCGAGGTTGATCACCTTCGACGAAACCATAATCATATTTACACTAATTATTTCTATGACTAGTCATCCTCTACCTAGACCATGATACTACTAAGGAGAAATATATCATCACTCAATTTCTGAGAGTAAAATAATTGTTATCTTAGATATATAATTTTAGCAAGGATTCCTTCTTGCTAAATGTAGAGCCTCTATAACCTAATGGGGCTAATAAATACCATGGAGTCAAATCATTCCCATGAAGGAATTTTTCAACTACGAGTATACAAGGATGGTACTCCAACCATCAAAACACAGCTCCTGTTACCAAGAGGGGAATTTTTTGCATGAAGCTAAAGGATGAAATTAACCCAATTTTACACCTCACATTCACCATTCTATAAGAGGTATGGATGCCAAAGTGTTCCCTAATATTAAAATTTCTTGGTTGCATTTATTTTTAGAAAGGGACCCAATGTTTCCTTATGTAGAAGCACTAGAATGGGTCATTAACCACATTTATTTTCATAAATATTGAATAAATGAAGAACATGAACATTATGTCGTCATATTTCTTTTGAAGTAGTGAATAAATATCATAAATTCCCAACATAACGATGTTACTTAACATCGATTCATAAAAAAATTCCATGATTAATATTATTTAGGTAAAATTTTGGGCACTTAATGAAAGGAGGTGAAGAAATGATTCAATTTGTCTTCCTGTAGTTATAACATAATAGGGTTATGGGAACCTTTTATGTAAATCACAGTCGTGATGTGACAATTATATGGACAGAGGCATGTGTGGCATTGGTTCACATAATGGCCACTACTAGAAATATGTTGAATTGGGAAGCTATAATTGGGATGAAGCTCAATGTAAAAATTAAATTAGCTCAAAATTTGAAGTTTATTTTTATTTGTAGGATCCGGTTTGTGCAATTTTTTTTTTTTCAAAATTTAACCTAATTTAACCTTCTTTGGCACATATTCGAGACCCCATTCATATGTTTTTCAATATGTTTTGGGAGAATACATGAAGAATATTTATTCTCTTATATATATGAAAAAAACATTTTCTCATATATGTATTATCATGCTCTATTTATGGTATTTAATGCTATTTAAGAAGTAAAATAATATTCTTTTATATATCATAAATTTGTACATAAAATAAAAACGTACATATATTACTATATTTGATGCTACCAATCCACCTTATTTTTTGTGTATATATGTTCAAATCAAGATAGTGTTTTGAGAAATAAGATACCAATCCATTTTTTGAGGTTTTAATATCTCCTTTACTTAAGGTTTTAATGCCTTCTTGATTAAGGATAGGAAGTGGATCTTCATTACTTATGGGTTTCAACTAAGGTGTTGTTAAACACGCTTGTAAAAATCCACAGTCAAAATGATGAATTCTGCATACTATTATTAATCAAAAAATAGATATTTATAAAGTCTAAAACAATGGGAGAAAATTATATTTGAATCACTTCTCCATGACTAGAAATACGGGAAACAACTAAAAATTTCCTTAATATATTATAATATAAATAATATACAAAATACCGAAGGATTATTTAACATTTCTTCCTTAATCCAAAGGGACATCTGACATGCCAAGTACAGAAATAAAATTTTCAAACTTTTCACGTTCCAATGCTTTGGTAAAAATATCTGCAATTTGTTCAGTAGGACAATGTGTCAGATTAGTTATTTTTACCTCAACATGAGGTCAAATCGAATGATGTTTTGTGTTTATATTCTTGGTTATATCATGGAACTTTGGATTCCTAGCCAATTGAATTGTAGAAGAGTTGTCAACCAATATAGGAGTTGAAGTATTTTGCTTCTCTTGCAAATCTTTTAGTATTTTGAGAAGCTAGATTATTTATCTTGTAGCTTTAACCGCTTCAACATATTCAACCTTTGTGGTAGAATAATCATGAATATATTTCTTTCATGATATCCAAATGATAGTTTTTAATCCAAAATTCATCAAATAACCAGAAGTAGAGACTACATTGTCCTTATCACATTCAAAATTTGAATCTAAATAACCAGTAAGATGGAATTTTGAGACATTGGAATATTTGATTCCATATGTTTGAGTCCCTTTTAGATATTTGAGAACTCTTTTTTATGCTACAGAATGGATTTCACAAGGTTGATGTGTAAAGTATCCCTACAACAAAATTTATGTCAGGAAGAGTAGTAGAGAGATATTTATCAAACTTCCAACAAGTTTCCTATACTCAACTGGATATTAAAATATATTATATTCATTTGATGTAAGCTTCATATTTTCATCTATTGGAGTGGAAACAAGATTACAATCCATAATTTCATATCTATTCAATAATTTTCCAACATGTTTCCTTTAAGAGATAAAAATATATTTATATTTTTCGTCAACTTCAACTCCGAGATATTAGTGAACTAAACCTAAATCTATCATGTCAAAAACCTTTTCCAATTCCTTCTTCACAAATGCTATATAGTCATCATTTTTCCCTATAATCATCAACTGTCAACATAGAAAAATAGATGTACAACTGATCTTCCAACCTTCTTAACAAAAAGAGTTGCATCATCTAGGACAAAATTCTTATAATTCAATTAAGAAGATGTTTAGGTACTTTTTGATACCATGCATGGGGTGCTTGTTTCAAATCATACAAGGGATTCATCGGTTCACATATATTCTATTTATTCTTTAACTTTGACAGTTAAACCTTATAGTTAAAACATGTAAAAATATTCCTTCAAATCTCCATTTAGAAATGTAGTTTTTACATCCATATGAGGAATTTTACATTCTTTTAGTGCTACAATAGTAAACGAAATTCTAATAGTGCCACATTTTTTTGTAGGAGATAATGCTTTTGTGTAATCAACACCTTATTTTTGTGTGCATCCCTTTCCTACAATCTTGTCCTTGTGCTTATCAAGTGAACCATCAAATTTGCAACCAATGGGTTTGATGCCATTAGGAGTATGTACCAGCCTCTAAATACCATTTTAAAGGAGTGCATCATATTCCCTCTGCATTTTATTTTTCCATTAATTAGAACTAAAATCTTCTTCAAAAAAAGTAGGCTCACTATTAACATAGAAATTATATTCAAAATCAGGAGAATAGTTACATGAAACACTACCTATTTCAAAATCATCATATATTCTTGGAAATGTTCTCATACAAGTTTAATGTCGTAGTGGTTTTTCATCTTGTGGAGGTGGTTTCTCATCTTGTGGGGCAGATTCTTCTAGAACTGTTATGAAACCAGCTCAAAAATTAGAATAAAAGAGAGATCAACACCTTATAAATCAACCACTTCGAGGGGGAAACCTACTTCACATTACATAAATAAACAATTCTTGGATGATAAAATGAAAAAACCTCCTTTCTATATATATGAGTCTGTGGGGTCACAATATAACCCCAAAAAACCTAACAATAATAATGTAAGGGAACAATAATAAAAATATGAGGGTTACAAGCCTACAAAAATAACAATAAGGTGGCTACACAAACAACAGTAATGGACTATACTAGTAATATAGGGACCTACCATGCCCCTCTCCTTCAAAAAAGTGTTGTCTTCAATGCTTCAATATCTCTGGATGTTTCTGTATAAAATTGTCATCCTACCATGTAGAATATTCAGTGGTTAAGTTTTTCCACTTGATGAGATACTCTGAAATGGATTGATTTCGTAGTTTTCGAGTTATTGTTTCCAAGACTGGTTCAGGTTCCAATATGATTTATCCTTCCTCATCAAGTTCTGGAAATATTGTTTGAACTTGAATTTTGTCACCTATAACCTTCTTTAAGCATGAAACATGGAAAAATCGATGCACTCGAGAAGAAGAAGGAAACACCTATTTGTATGCCATAGTACCAATCTTTTGCAACACCTTGTAAGGACCATATTACTTTGGTGATAATTTATTATCCTTCTTAGCTTATTTGAGGGAAATTTTTTGGTATGGTTGTAGTCGTAAAAATACCCAGTCTCCCACCTCAAAAATTCTCTCGCGATGATGTTGATATGTCTGCTGTTTCATTCCATTTTGTGCCAAATTTAGGTTATCCTTAAGATTTGGAGAACCTGTTGTTAATACTCGATGTTATCTTCCACTGCTTGAACCTTAGAATTTTCTCTTAAACATGATGTGATTTACGGTGGATGATATCCATAAAGTGCCATAAATGGGGTCATTTTTGCTGCATTATGGAAAGAATTGGTATACCACCATTTAGCCAGAGGTAACCACTTGGGCCATTGTTCCTGTTTATCAGATATAAAACTACGAAGATATCTTTCCAAACATTTGTTCAGTATCTCAGTTTTCCCATAATATTGAGCATGATAAGATGATATATGAGCTACTTTACTACCTAATCAAGAAAATAATTTCGTCCAAAAATTTCAAGTAAAATTGGGATATTTGTCGCTTACAATAATATTTTGGTTTCCTCGTAGCTTTTGAATTGTTTCCATAAGTGAAGTAGCAACTATAATTGCTTTAAATGGATGAGATAATGCACAAAAATGTGGATACTTGGTAATTCTATCAACTACCACCATGATGACACTCTTTCCTTCAGACTTAGGTAAACTGGTGATCCAATCCATTGAAATATCCTCCCAATGTTAACTTGGAATGGATAAAGGTTATAGAAGATGTAAGGTCTTAATTGTCTCAACTTTATTTTTCTGGAAAAGAAAACATTCCACCACAAAATTTTTAATATCAGATTTAAGGCCATCCCAAAAAATTCTTTCTTAACCCTATGGTAAGTTTTTAAAAATCCTAATTGTCCTCCTAAGGAAGAAGTGTGGAAATCCAAAATAATCTTTGGTTTTATTTGGGAATTATTACAAAGATATAAGAAATCTTTGTACCATAAGGAATTATTTTTCCAACTAAATGTATCATATGTACTAGGATCTTGCTAAAAATTTTGAATGAGTGTCCACAATTATTCGTCCTTCTTCCATTCATCCTTTGCTTCGGTTATCTAATCTGGTTGGATAATAGAAATGGCACAAAGCACTGCTTACACCTCTTCATCCTTTCTTGAGAGTTCATCCACAACAACATTTAGCTTCCCTTTTTTGTAGATGATTGCAAATTCATAACCCAACATCTTTGTGACCCACTATTGCTTCTCTTCCGAAGATAGTCTTTGTTCAAAAAAATGATTTAGGACTATCATGATCAGTCTTTAACTTGAAGTTCCTTCCCATTAGGTAAGTTCATCACTCATTTAGTGCATGTAGTATTGCCAACATTTCCTTCTCATAAATAGCTTTCTGTAAATACTTTCCTTTTATTGGACGAATTTCAAAAGAAATGGGTCTTCCTTCTTGCATTAAAACAACACCAATTCCATTTCCTAAGGCATCACATTCCACAATAAAGGTTTATCTTAAGTCTGGCATAGCTAAGACCGGTGCTAGGCACGTTTTCTCTTTTAGATGTTTAAAGGACTTAGTTGCTTCAGGATTCCATGAAAATGCATCTTTATTCAATAATGTTG
Source organism: Pinus albicaulis (assembly GCA_034641835.2). Taxonomy (NCBI): domain Eukaryota; kingdom Viridiplantae; phylum Streptophyta; class Pinopsida; order Pinales; family Pinaceae; genus Pinus; species Pinus albicaulis. The sequence continues at coordinate 1,271,821 of CM076572.1, forward strand.
TTAGAGGTGCTGCTACTCTCCAATAATTCTTAACAAACTTGCGCTAATACCCTGTTAACCCCAGAAATCCTCGCAACTACTTTATAGTTGTGGGGGATTTCGAGTCCTTAATGGATTTAATTATTTTAGGGTCTACCTTAACAACCTCATGAGATACAATATGACCCATATATTCCACCTCTTGTACTCCAAAGAAACATTTGGGGGTTTTGCATATAATTGTTTATCCACCAACAGTTTTAGCACTCTATTAACATGTTGAACATGATCCTTCCAAGACCTATTATAGATTAGTATATCATCAAAAAATACTAACACAAATTTTCTAAGGAAGGGTCTAAAAATGGAATTCATCAATCCTTGAAATGTAGAAGGTGCATTGGTAAGGCCAAAAGGCATGACCAAAAATTTGTAATGACCCTCATGATTTCAAAATGTTGTTTTTGGAATATTTTTCAGTTTTCATTCTAATTTGATATAATCGTGAACGAATATCCAACTTGGTAAAAATAATTTCTCCATGTAATTCATCCAATAATTCATGAATCACGGAAATGGGAAATTTATCTTTAATAGTGAGCTTATTGAGCTCCCTATACTCCATAAACATGCTCCATGATCCATCATTCTTGTAATATTCGTAATTAGCAACAGCGAATTCGAATATTCGATTTTGATAGTTTGCCGTCTATAGTTTGTAAATAAATAAAAAAGTGAGTGAAGAGGGTCTAACTCACTTTAGTGAAATAAGACATCCACCTAGTAGCGCAACGTTGTGACTTAAGGGGGAGTCAAGGGGGGGCCTAACCCCACGTAGAGGAGGAAGGCCTACGTACACTCTAGAAGTTTCTGCAAGCTTTTGCGTAGATAAGGATGAGTATGTGGAGGAGAGAGAGGCTACGTTGGGTTTTGGAGGGAAACCAACGTTATAAAATATGGAGGAGCCTCCTCATTTCATTCATTCTTGAGTTGATTATTTTTAAGTGAGACATTTGTCTTCTTGAGAATGCTGGCTATTTAGCCTGTTTGTAGCACTATTTAGTGCATTGATTGTCTCCAGTCAAAAAGCTCGCCCTCAGCCCCGGGGGACTTCGAGTGCCTCCTTGGGCAAGGTTGGTTTTTCATCATTTTGTGAGTTGTTTTATTGTTTGGGTTTGTTGCGGAGCTGGAGCTTATAGAGACTGCACAACCACTGGGAGAGAGGATGTAGTCCATTGTGGAGGAGCTTTGGATTGGGGGTTTCTGTAGGTGATTTAGCTGGTATTTTGAGCAGAGGGTCAGCCTTTTCCAATTGGAGGTTTTTGGCAGAGTTTGAGGCAATGTTTCAGCTATTTCTATCTAGCCACTGCGCAGTACCTTGGAGGCTAGCGTAATTCAATAGGGAGGTAGTTTTTGGTGATTTCCGGGGTTGGCCATTCTTGGAATGGTTTTTGGATTTTGTCCGGGTTGTTGAGAAGAGGAGGTTTTCCGATTTTCAACTCATTCTGGCAAGGGGATCAGCCCCTAGTCTTCAGTCCATTCTAGCAGTAGCAGCTACATGGAAATTTTCCAGAAGCTGGGACGCAACTAAGAGTGTTTTCTCACTTTCCTTGAGAAATATTAGCATATTTTACTTCATTACATTTCTCAGATTAATAAAATGGCTCAGCATTTCCTCTCTATGTTTTCTGGATGAGTTGTCATAGTTGTCGTATTCTCTTTCTATGATATTATATATCTGCTGCACTATTATTGTTTTGAGTGTTCTAGTTCTATACCACTTGGTGCATTTATTTTTCACTCTTAGATAGAGTCTGGAAAGGGCCAGGTAGCGTGAGACTCCACGGGTTTTCCAGGTCGGTGAGGGATCAGGTACATCCCACCATTTGCCGGAGCCGGGTGCTGCTCAGCTTGATATTCCTTAGCCAATGACTTCACGTGCACCTACCCGCTCTGCCATGCCCAGTTTCTTTGGAGCGAATACAGGGGCAGGAGCCCAGCAGGAGACAGAGCCTGGACACTTAGATGAGTATTTTGCAGAGTATCAGTCCTACGGGCAAGAGTTCAGGGATGCTCTCACATTTAGAGATTTTTTGCAGCTCCAGCGGGACAGTAGACCCTGCGATCATCATAGAAGGCACCAGCATTATCATTATGGAGATTTCCACCTTGCCTCTAGTAGATTTCACTTACCTACGTTTGATGGATCATCGAACAGTTCAACAAAGTCTTGGGTGGAGAAGTTGGATATCTATTTCCAGCTTAACCAGATTTCAGAGACGAAGGCCATCAAAGTGGTGACATTACATTTGGATGGTGAGGCCCAAGACTGGTGGTTCCATGGGATGGTTACACTCGGACATTCTACAGTGATGACATATGTCGAGTTTACCAGGAGGTTGATAGAGCATTTTGACTGGAGGGATCCTGAACAACATTTTGTTGAGTTGACGAAGCTCAAGAAGACAGGGAGCCCAGAGACATACATCACAGATTTCTTAATGGTCTTGGTGATGGTGCCAGATCTATCTGCGACACGAATGATCTATATTTTTGTGGAGGGATTGGCAGAGCCACTTCAAGGTCTAGTCAGATCTATTACACCAGCTACACTCCAGGATGCTATGAGTAGGACCAGGGACTTACAGGATGCATTGCCCAGGACGTGGACACCTTACCCCCAGAGACAGGGCTTCTAGCCCAAGGGGAAGGATGTGAGGGTTCCTCCTCCAAAGGGGAATCCGGGATGGGCATAGATAGATGGTGATGCCAGGAGGGAGTTGAGGAAGAAGCGGTTGTGCTTCACGTGTCAGGAGTCGTGGGCACCAAGGCATAGGTGTGCTGCTGGCAAAGCACACTTCATTAAGGTATTCTCCAATGATAGCGGGAGGAGGATGAGGAGGATGATGAGGAGGCAGGAGATATTCATATCGCCCAGGATCAGTTGCCGCCTCCACCTCCAGGGACAGGAGGTGCATCTTTTGCACCCATAGGAGGGGCCCTTGCAGCTTTGCGAGGAGTTACTAAGTATTTGACGCTGCACATACGAGGGAGAGTACGTGGCCAGCGAGTATCAATTTTAGTTGATAGCGGGGCAACCAACAACTTCATTGATGCACAAATGGTCGAGCGGAGGGGTATATTGACCGAGAGTTTTGACGATTTTTCAGTCTTGGTCCCAGGAGCCCGGACGATGCAATGTGTCCGGTATGTTCCAGATTTAGCAGTGACGATGGGTACTTACACCGTGACTGATCACTTTTTCATGGTCAACATACCAGATACCAATGTGGTACTGGGTGTTCAGTGGCTGATTACTTTGGGGAAGGTCACCACGGATTGGGAGGCCTTAGAGATGGAGTGGGATGACAAGAAGACCGGAAAGCATGAGAAGATCCGCGGGATGCATACTTACCCACCTCAGATAGTTTCGGCACACCGGATGGAGGCAGAATTCCTCAAGGGAGACATAGAGTGGGCGGTTGAGTTGTGGGTATCAGAGGCAGAGACCACCAGTCGAGCAGTTCATCCAAATATATAGGCCATCCTTGATAGGCATGAGGTAGTGTTTGGGGATATACCACCAGATCAGCCACCAGATAGAGGGTTCAAGCATACCATCGAGCTTGAGCAGGGTATTCAAGCGGTGATCACTACGCCCTATAGGCATCCCAAAGCCTATCGGGACGAGATTGAGCGAGCCATCCAGGAGTTGTTGGCTCTTGGACACATTAGACCGAGCACGAGACTGTTCGCTTCTTCTGTAGTGATGGTGAAGAAGAAGGACGGCACCTTGAGGATGTGCATTGACTATAGGGCCCTGAGAAAGAAGACTCTAAAGAATAGGTACCCTATACCCAGGATCAATGAGCTGATGGATGAGTCGAGAGGAGATAAGTTCTTCTCTAAGATTGATTTGAGATCAGGGTACCACCAGATTCGCGTGAGGGAACAGGACATTCCCAAGATTGCCTTCAAGTGTCATTATGGGCACTTTAAGTTTTTGGTTATGTCTTTTGGGTTGACCAATGCACCAACCACCTTTTAGTCTTACATGAACCATATCTTCCGCAATCATTTGAGGAAGTTTGTATTGGTCTTCGTCGATGACATACTCATATATAGTAGGACTTGGGAGGAGCATCTCCAGCATATAGAGGCAGTGCTACGCATCTTGGAAGAGAAAAAATTCTATGTTAAGCTCTCCAAGTCTGAGTTTGGGATGACAGAGATGTTATATTTGGGTCACATTATTGGAGTGGACGGAGTGAAAGTCCACGAGGAGAATATTAAAGCCATCAAAGATTCACCGAAGCCGAAGAATGTGACAGAACTTTGAGGGTTCATTGGGATATGTACCTATTACAGGAAGTTCGTCAGAGAATTCTCACAACTTGCTGCACCCCTTATAGACTTGATGAAGAAGGGGGCATTAAGTTTGACAGATACAACGTAGCGAGCCTTTGACAGGCTCAAGGAGGTGATGATTAGTTGCTTAGTGCTTGCATTGCCAGATTTTACACAGCCATTTCTCTTGGAGTGTGATGCATCGGGAGAGGGGATCAGCGCAGTATTGATGCAGGGGGGACACCCTATATCCTTCGAGAGCTGGAAGCTCCTTCCACATGAGAGGTTGTATTCTATATACGACAAGGAGATGTTGGCCATCATGCATGCTTTGGCCAAATTTCGGCAGTATTTGGTAGGGAACAGGTTCAGTGTGAGGACTGATCACAATAGCCTCAAGTTCTTTTTGGAGTAGAAGCAGCTACAAGAGAGGCAGCAGAAGTGGATCAGTAAGATCCAAGCATATGACTTTGACATTGAGTATGTCAAGGGTAATAATAATGTGGTAGCAGATGCCCTTTCACGTAGACCAGCCACGTTATCTCTTATGAGCCTGGATACAGATTGGAGGGCTTGACTTTTAGTTGAGTACTCCAAGGATAGATTTGCATGTGAGGTGTTGGATGGATAGGTGGCGGATGACAGGTATAGGGTGGTTGATGAGATCATCTATTACAGGGATAGGATCTTCTTGACTAAGGGATCTCAGCTTAAGAAGAAGATACTCCAGGCACCACACGATTCTCCATTGGCAGGCCATCAGGGGTTTACCAAAACCTACAGGGCCATTAGGGAGAGGTTTTCATGGAAGGGCCTCAAGGGGTCGTAATCCAGCACTTCAGGGAGTGCGATGTTTTTCAAAGGAATCAGGGGGAGATGAGCCATCCTGCAGGACTGTTGCAGCCTCTTCCCACTCTAGAGGGGAAATGGGAGAGAATTTTGATGGACTTCATCAGAGGGTTGCCCATGCTGTAGGGCAAGGATTGTATCTTTGTCATCGTTGATGGACTGACAAATTATGCACACTTTTTCGCCATATCCACGCATTACACAGTAGCATAGGTGGCCGAGCTATTTTCCAGAGAGGTTTTCAGGTTGCATGGTCTTCCTAAGACCATCATCAGTGACAGAGACAGCCGTTTCATGGGAGGATTTTGGCAGGAGATTTTCCGACTAGTGGGGACACAGTTGGCACCGAGTACCAGTTACCACCCACGGACGGATAGATAGACGGAGATAGTTAACAAGTGGCCGGAGGGTTACTTGCATAACTATGTCAGTGGGCAGTAGCGAGTGTGGTTGAGATGGTTGCATTTGGGGGAGTACTGCTATAACACGACACATCACATGTCTATTGGTATGTCACCATTTTATGCTTTGTATGGGTACCATCCTTTATCTTTTGTTGATGTGATGTTCAGTGCTAGTAAGGCTCCTAAATCCAAGATTTGGATCCAAGAGAGTCAGGACATCCTCTGAGTTGTCAATGACAATTTGGCTATAGTACAGAACCAGCAGAAGTTGTATGCCGATAGAGGACGGGTGGAGAGACAGTTTGAGATACGGGACTTGGTCTACCTATGGTTACAGCCATACCGACAATCATCGCTGAAGAAAAAGGGGATGAGAAGATCAATCCTCACTTTTATGGGCCATACAGGGTGATACGCAGGATTGGGCAGGTTTCATATGAGTTGGAGTTGCCCCAAGGCAGCAAGATCCACAAAATTTTCCATGTATCATGCCTGAAGAAGGTGCTGGGGCAGCAGGTGACAGTGACAGAGGAGCTACTACCTACGGATGATGAGGGGCACTTGGTGTTGCAGCCAGAGGCCATTATTGATACCAGGGAGAGGCAGTTACGGAGCAGGACGGTCCGGGATTTCTTGGTGAGGTGGAAGAATTTTCCAGATGAGGATGCCACTTCGGAGAGCGAGAATATTTTGCAGCATCCATCACTTCAGTTGCTTGAGGACAAGCAACATTTTTCCAGGGGAGATTGTAATAGTCCTAATTAGCGATAGCTAATTGGAATATTTGATTTTGATAGTTTGTCGTATATAGTTTGTAAATAAATAAAAAAGTGAGTTAAGAGGGTCTAACTCACTTTAGTGAAATAAGACATCCACCTAATAGCACAACGTTGTGACTTAAGGGGGAGTCAAGGGGGGGCCTAACACCACATAGAGGAGGAGGGCCTACGTACACTCTATAAGTTTCTGCAAGCTTCTGCGTAGATAAGGATGAGTATGTGGAGGAGAGAGAGGCTACGTTGGGTTTTGGAGGGAAACCAATGTTATAAAAGACGGAGGAGCCTCCTCATTTCATTCATTCTTGAGTTGATGATTTTTGAGTGAGACATTTTCCTTCTTGAGACGCTGGCTATTTAGCCTATCTACAACACTGTTTAGTGCATTGAGTGTCTCCGGTCAGAGATCTTGCCATTAACTCTAGGGGACTTCGAGTGCCTGCCCGGGCAAGGTTGGTTTTTCAGCATTTTGTGAGTAGTTTTATTGTTTGGGTTTGTTGCGGAGCTGGAGCTTATAGAGACTGCACAGTCACTGGGAGAGAAGATGCATTCCATTGTGGAGGAGCTTCGGATTGGGAGTTTCTATAGGTGAATTATCTGAGATTTTGAGCAGAGGGTCAGCCTTTGCCCATCGGAGGTTTTTGGCGGAGTTTGAGGCAGCGTTTCAGCTATTTCTATCTAGCCACTGCGCAGTGCCTTGGAGGCCAACTTAATTAACTGGGGAGGTAGTTTTTGTTGATTTACAGGGTTGGCCATTCTTGGAATGGTTTTTGGATTTTGTCCGGGTTGTTGAGGAGAGGAGGTTTGCCGATTTTCAACTCATTCCGGCAAGGGGATCAGCCCCTAGTCTTCAATCCATTCAAGCAGTAGCAGTTACACGACAATTTTCCAGTAGCTGGGACACAATTCATAGAGCAACCAATTCTGGTATTCTCTAAGAGTGTTTTCTCACTTTCATTGAGCAATATTAGCCTATTGTACTTCATTACATTTCTCAGATTAATAAAATGGCTCAGAATTTCCTCTCTATTTTTTCTGGATGAGATGTCGTAGTTTCCATATTCTCTTTCTATGATATTATATGTCTACTGCACTATTATTTTTTTGAGCATTCTAGTTCTATACCACTTGGTGCATTTATTTTTCACTCTTAGACAGAGTATGGAAAGGGTCAGGTAGCCTCCGAATCTCGTCCTCTTTTCAGAGGCAAAATATCCAATAAATGCCCTCCCAGTCTATCTCTGGTTGTAGTTTGTCGTGTTTTAGAGATATCCTTGAAATGGGATATTACACTTCTTGTGCACTAATACTACTTGAGAAGAGACATAACTTTGACCCAGTTGAATTATACGAGCCTCTAACATTTCTGCAATCATAAGTACAATTTCGCTCTTTTGGACATAAGGATATCTATAAGCCCTGATGTTTGGAGGAACACTTCCTGGAATCAAATGAATAGGATTATCATGACCATGAATAGGTGGGAGTCTTTTGGGATTTTCAAACACCTTTGAATCATTTTCCAAGACTTTTTGGAGATCTCAAGAAATAGATGATTTTGATGTTCGAACTTATGTTGAGCATAATTGTGCAATTATGACTTGTTTTTCTTTCTTCAAAAGTTTTTTTGTGACATTATAGATTATTATATTTCTTGGCTTCCCTGAGATACCACATAATTCAACTTCCTTTCCTTTCGAAGAAAAATTCAAGAAAAGTTCTTCAAAATTAAAATATGTCATCCCCAATAATTGTAGCCATTGTACTCCTAGTACAACATCAACACCTCCAATTGGAATAGAAAGAATTGGACTATTAAATACATATTCCCACATGGTTAGATTTATATTATGGAATTTTCCATAGAAATTTATAGTTCCTCCATTTTCAACCATCACTTCACATTCTGGTGCTGGGTATAGGAAGCAATTCAATTCCTTGGCTACCTTACAATGAATAAAATTATGGGCACTACCCGAGTGAATCAACACTATTACCTTTTTCTTCTTGATATGTCCTTCGATATTGAGAGTTTGAGGAGTGGTAATTCCTGCCAATGCATTACAGGAAATGGTCAGACTCATTTCTTCTTTCTCTAGGGTTGGTTTTTGGTGTATATCCTCGTCTTTCGAAGTTTCTTGTTAATTTTCTTCCTCCCCTTCAAAATATATGTAAAACAATTTCTTCTTAGCACACTTTTGACCTTTAGTGTATTTTCTATGAAAACTATAGCAAATCCCTTTAGCTCATTTTTCTTCCAATTATTGTGGTGTCAACCTTGCAGGTTGTGGAATTCTAGGAGTAGCAATAGTTCCATCTTTATAGATGTTATTTGTAGGTTACCTTGTCACCATAATTTTACTTTAAATTTGTATTGCCATGATGAATTCCTTCTCAAATGAATCAGAAAGTGAAAGGTGAACCTCATGTTAGATGTTATCTTTTAAAGTCCCTATGAGGACATAAATCCTATGTTCCTTTGGAATATTAGTTACCCTTATATTCAATTTTTGGAATTCCTCAATATGCTCCACCATTATACCCTTTTGTTTGAGATTTATGAATTGGATAAAGAAGGTGTTTCTCTTTGTATCCTCACAATTTGTTATCATTTCCTTTGTAAAAATTTACCAAGTGACAATTTGTTTACGAGAGTACAACCATTGATGCCATACAAATGTATTTTGTTCTAAATGTAAAGTTGGAATGCATACCGTTTGTATGATTTTCACATTATGGAGATAAAAATATTTCTCCATCTATAATATCCATGTTACAGGTTCCTTTCCATCCAAATTACTCATATCCATCTTTGGAATATGGTGGGCCTTAAATAAAATGTTAGAGTTTATGAAATCATTATTAACATTTTTTTTTCTCATCATGAGTTTCCTGTATTTCATTTTCACCATTAGGAATCATTTCTTGTTTCAACTTTGTCAAAGCTTCCTTCAATCCTTCCATGTCTACATTTAGATAATTCTTCAGGTCCTCCATGTTAGCTTCCATGTCACCCATCTTAGCTTCCATGACATTCTTCAAACCATCCATCTTAGCGTCCACGCCCTTCTTAAAACCATCCATATTAGATTCCATGAATTTATTCAAACCATCCATCTTAACTTCCATGTATTTCTTCAAAACTTCCATTTAATTTTTTTGTGCTCTTTGTGAGAGTGAAATTTGATGCACTTGCTCTTGTAATTATGATATATCATGTTGCACTTCTTCCTCTTCATGATTCAAAGTAGAACATTCTGAGGGCTTAATGGCTGTTGAATTCTTTTTAGGGGGGATTTTAGAACCCAATAATGATATAATTGCTTCAATATTACCTTTGAATCACTTCAAATGAATTTTTCAAGCAAGAATTATGCAATTTGAAAAAAAAATACACATATTTTTCCTGGTTTTGAGGAGCTTGATAGTACAACTAAATTATCTTTGTAGTTTCAGATCTTCAATATTTTAAATTAGGTCTTGTATTAATCCTCTGAATCATCTTTCGAATTGCATAGGTCTGACCAGATTTGGATTCTTCAAGACAGAGTTATGCTTCATATTCCACAACAACTTAATTATGGATTCGTTCAGTAGAGTGAAATTGTATAACATGACAAGTGTCACAATTACCTCCTTTGGCTCTGAAATTGATACATAGGAAACTACAGTCTGTGTAATTACGGCTATTTTTTACAGAATTTCAATCCAGTCCTCACAGCGAGAGTTATGATGATTTTCCCAAGGTCATCTATTTTAGATGAAATTTGGGAGCCCGCAAAAACCATAATTTCCATAGATCATAGCTACGAAAATATTTCAAACTAAGATCTAAAATTTTTACACGAAGTTCCATAGGATATCTTAGAAATAGGTTATTTTTTTGAGCTTCGGAACCTTCTTAGAACCAAATTTATAGCGAAAATTGAATGATGGCCTGTTTGAAGCAGGGAAACCTTAGAATCCAAAGCTATGATACCAAATGTTATGAAACCAGATCCAAAAATAGAAGAAAAGAGAGATGAACGCCTTATAAATCAGCCACTTTGATGGGGAAACATCCTTTACATTACATAAATTAACAATTCTTGGATTATCAAATGACAAAACCTCCTTTCTATATATAGGATTCCACGGGGTCACAATAGAATCCTAGTCGACCTAACAATCATAATGTAAGGCCACAATAATAACAATGTGGGGGTTACAAGGCTTCAACAATAACAAAAAGGGGTCTACACTAACAACAATAACGGACTACACTAGTAACATAAGGACCTAACATAAACATAAGCAGTTTCTAACCCTACAAAAGCACTTCTATCATCCAAAATTTCTTCAATAGAACCAGTGGCATCATTGCGAGGAATTTTTTTTGAATGAAAATCCACATACTGATCCAGAAGGGTAATCTCCCATCATGACGTGTAGGATTATTATCATATTCATAATCAAATTTCTTGGACATAAATATTTATAAATGATTGATTTTATATCAACAGTGGATGCGCCTTTATATGATTCAAGAAAAAATATGTCTCTTGATAAAATAAACTTCTTGTTTTATTCATAATATAACTTGTATGTCTTAGAAATATTGGAATATACCAAAAATATACATTTTTACTTATTACAATAAACTTGTTTCTTTGCTTCTTACGAAACAAAACGTAACATTGAGAACCAAAAACTCTAAAATGATGAACAAGAAGAAGACAATTATACCACATTTCATATGGAATTCTATTTTTGATGACATAAGAAGGAAAATGATTTATAATATAGGTTTCACAAATAATTTCTTCTACTAGAAACATCAACTTTACATTCTTGAAGAACATCATTGACCTAACCATGTTAAACAATGTTGTGTCCCTTCATTCTGTAACACCATTTTGTTTTTTATTACAAGGAATTGTTGTTTGGTTTTTTATGTCACTCTCTTGCAAATAATTTTAAAAATCATTTGAAGTATACTCACCACTATTATCAGTTCTTAGAGTGACTATATTAAGTTGAGTTTCATTTGTAATCAAGAGATGAAATTTTTTTAAATGTCAAAAAATTTTGAGTTTTCTTTCACGAGATAAACACAATGCATTGGTTAATAATCATCAATAAATTTCTACATATATTTCTTACCATTAGAAGTTTCAACGTGCATAGGTGCACATAAATTTGAATGTATGAGACCTAATTTTCTTGAAGCTCTAGAAGTAGAACTTTGAAAATATTGTTTACTGCGCTTCTCCAGAATACAAGCATTACATGGAGTAAGTTTTATTGGAACTATTAGAAGTTCTTTAATTACCTGCTTTCTCATAATTCTTATACTTTCATAATTAATGTGACCAAAACGAGCATGCCATAATAAACTGGAAGACATAAGATCATTTTGTTGAATCAAATGAGTAGTATTCAATGCAATGGATCATGTACCTTTAAATTTTAAGATTTTATCTTCTTCCACATGAGTCATAACAGTTTCATTATCACATGCTCATCAAATATCTATTATACCATCAAATATATGTATCAAATACCCCTATTGTCTAATATGTATAAGAGAGGATAAATTCCTTTGAAATTGTGGAATCTAAAGAACATCATGTAAAATATAATGTGAAAATATTGACATCTTTAATTGAATAGATCTGATCCCTAAAGTTTTAATTTGAGACTTATCAACAAAATAAACTACTCCATCAATGTGATCAGTACTTTTTTTAAACAAATCTCTCCAAAAGGTCAAATGAAAAGTTGCACATGTGTCTAAGATTCAATTTTCATCCCATGAAGATAATTAAGTGCTAAATACATTAGCTATATTGAAATTACAATGTGCAACAATATAATGTGCATTCTCAAATTATTTTTCCTTGATCTCGATGTGGTTGGCCTTTATTTTCATTTATTTATTCTCTCCTTCCACTCACTTTCTCCCAAGTAATTCTAAAATTAGTACATGTAAAACATTTCATATTTGGTTTATTATAAAAATTCCTTTGTTTTCTATCATTTCATTGTCTTTCTCCCCGATTCCCCTCCTCTGCCCCCCCCATGCCTCAGTAATTTCTCCTACCATGACCTTTGCCACTCTTATTATTTATTGCATACTCTTCTTGATACTTTTGTTATTTTTTTCCTAGACAAAAAGTCTTAACATTCAGTAGTACGAAATTTCTAATCAGTTACTAAAAAAACAACTAGAATTTGCATACAAATGGCTATTTTTCAGTCACTGACTAGTAGTAACTAATTTACAGTATCATATCCCGTGAACAAATTTTAGTTATTTTTACCTTAGACATTAATTGGTTGTCTCAATTTTATCGTCTAGTAGAATATTTACTCATTAATTTGGTCATTAATTTATTCATTAATTTAGTTATCAATTGTCACAATTAATGACCAAATATACAACAAAATATATTAATATATTATCACCCTAGGACACAATTAATAACCAAAATGTTGGTTGTGTTATAACATAATGTATGTTGAGATTCAACAAGATGATGAGCTTAGTGAAAAGTAAGCACCTTCACTAAGTGGGAATCGCAGGCTACTTTTAGGTGTATGTTTATTTTTAGACATGGTGAGCATATTCTATAAGTTACAGGATGCTATTTGTAGATGGTCAGTCAAATGTGGAAAATAGATGAAATTCTATTTTCAGAATATTGGGTGAAGTCTATTTATAGATCGTCGATCTAAAAATAGATGCATGTCGATTATTATTAGCTCTTAATAATAATCCGACAATAAACATCAAATTATTCTCTTGGAGCACTTTATTTCAGTATAAAGATTTGGAAAATCAGTGGGCTGAAGGAATTACACAATTCATTGGGTTTATTGGTGGCTCATGCATGAGGAATCAGTTAGAACTGAAGTGGCAAAGTTATGACAGAGTTGGAAGAGTAGTTTATAGAGTTGTTATTCAATTTAACTCAGTTAAGTGAGTTAAGCTTAGTTGAGATAGTTGTATCTATTCTAACTGAAAGATACACTAGTGAGAGTTAAGTGAATTAATTCAAAACTAATAAATCATTAACAACTGAAAAAAAACAACAGTTAACTACAGTGCATGTCAATTCTTGTGGAGACCCAGTGGAGAGATAGGTGAAACAGTGAGATGGACTATTCGTTGTGACTATAGTGATGCATTCAATGCATCTGACACACATTGGAGTTGCCAATGAGGATTGCACATTCAATACAAGGCCAATTCAAATTTATTCAGGGGTCTTATTCAGTAGGGATTGCGCAGTGGAGGCAGGATGTCAGGAGACAAGAAATTGGTGCATGGAGATGCAAATTTCTGCATGACAATGTGTAATGAATCTAGATTGTACTAAGAGCTTGATGTACTAAGCTTTGTATGATATTATTACATGATTACATTGATATACATAATATATGATAGTTGGGGTTCTTATCTTTAATATTTCCCGTTAATCAACTGTGTTATGTGCAATTGAATTTATTCACATGTGTTTGCAATTGAGTTTTAAATTTCCGCAAGTTTAATTAGTGGAAGGATTGTTTATTTTGCAAGAAGATAAATATTGCGAGATCAGGAGGATTTGGTAATACATCAGTATTAATAAATTTCTACATGGTATTAGAGAAGTATTGATTACTGGATATTGAAATTGTCAATAATTGTTGAGTTTTGTGCTGGTGGACAATTCGAATTTGCTGCAGAAATTTCTTGGTGTGACAGTTGAGTATTCATTGAAATGTCTTTCAATGGGTTTCGATTGGAGTATGCCCTTGATTGTAGCTCAAATTAAATAGCCTGGAAGGATAGGATGGAGGTGGTGCTTGAAGATAATGGGCTGAAGGAGTTCATCGATAATGATGTTCCTAAGCCTGCTTCTAGTGATGCTGCAGGACTTGACGCATGGCAAGAGAAGGGAGAAAAGATAAGAAGAATTCAGTTGGAAGGTGTGAAGGACCATATTGTGTCAAGACTTCATGGGAAAGCCACTCTACTTGCAATGTGTAAGGCTTTGACAGATATTTTCCGGAGCAGCACTGACCAGAGGAAGTTGGCTCTGAAAGATAAGCTCAAAAAAATAAAAATGGAGAAGGGCAATAGTATTCCAAAATATCTCATGAATTTTATCCATTTTAGAGATGAATTGGGAAGTTTGGGGATTATAGTTTATGATGAAGACTTGGTGATCTTGGCTCTTCTTAAACTTATGAAGAGTTGGCATAGCTACGAAGACTATTTCAATGGATGGGAGAAATTGTCGGGTTAGGAGCGACTTTGGTCGGATCTTGTGCAGGAGGAGATAAGGCGAAGTACCAAGGATGGCTCTTTATCAAAGAATGATGATGAAGAGAATTTCACTTTGGCTACGAAAGCAATGAAAGGGAAGGGGAAGAAATCCCATCCAAAATTCGACGCTAAAGGAAAGAAGCTGGATTTTTCCAAAGTGAAGTGTTTTCATTGTCATGAACATAGGCATCTCACCACTGACTGCCCACAGGAAAAGAAGAACAAGAAGGTTGTTGGAGCTACAGCAGGAGAGGCCTTAGAATCGCAATTTGAACTTTATTTCTATTTGATCGCATGCTTGGTTTCAATCGAAATGGGATCAATGTGGTATCTTGATAGTGGTGCATCTTTCCATATGACGGGAGACAAGGAGTTGTTTAGTGACTTGGAGGAGAAGGATCTCCAAATGCATATATATATGGGAGACGATGCTAGATACAGTGTGATTGGTATTGGGACCATTACCTTTTAGAGGGAGTCAGGTAAACCATTTCTACTGAAAGATGTTATGCATGTCCTAGGTCTAAAGAAGAACTTGGTCTTAGTAGCAATGTTGGAAGATAGAGGTTATGACATTGTTTTTAGCGAGGGAAAACATTTCCTGCGACATAAAAAAATGGGTCAAAACAAGAGGATAGGGATTTGAGTTAGGAATCTCTACAAGCTGGAGGTAGATGGCTGCGTTGCAATGATGGGAAAAGCAGAAGAAGTGATGAGCTGGGATGAGGGAAAATTATGGCATAGGAGATTGGGCCATCTTCACCATGGTGCTTTGAATATTTTGCAGCAGATTTCTATTAGAGTTCCCAAGGGTACTCTTGCGCAGTTAGATCAGTGCAAGGGATGTACTATGGGTAAGTTTGTGAAGACCACCTTTCATGAGAAGGAGAATTATGCTTTAGTGATCCTAGATAGAATTCACACAAACATGTGTGGACCTTTCTCGGTTCCTTAAACAACAAAACAGATGTATTATGTTATATTTGTTGATGACTATCCTCTTAGATGCTGGATCTTCTTCACGCAGAAGAAGATAGAAACATTCTCAAATTTCTGTGAGTTTAAAGCATTGGTAGAGAAGGAGTTGGGGAAGAAAGTGAAGGCTCTATAGAACGAATGAATTTGAAGAGAAATCATAGTGCCTCATAACCCATAGCAGAATGGGGTCACGAAGAGGAAGAATAGAACGATCGTGGGTACTGCATGAGCTATGATGCATGACCAGGGCCTATCGATGAACTTGTGGGTGGAAGAGTGAAACACTACGGTTTATGTGCAAAACCGTTGTCCTCATAGAGTACTTGGCATGAGTACACTTGAAGAAGATTTTATTGGTAAGAAGCCTGATATTTCTCATTTGAATATTTTTGGCTCATTTGTTTACATTCATGTGACAAAGGACGCCAGGAAGAAGCTAGAGCCAACTGTAGAAGTTGGGATATTTGTGGGGTACATAGAAAAACCCCATAATTATCGTGTCTATTTTCCAAACAGTCGAATGACTATGGTATGATGGGATATAAAATTCAATGAGGTGAAAGCCTTGAAGTTGTTGCTTGAGAGGGAGCTACACTTGCATGCAGAGGAGGAAATTCTTGTTCCCAAAAGATGAACCTCTAGATGTGGATCAGCCATAGCAGGAGATTCATGGAGTGGAGGATTACACTCATGAAAAACCAAACATCAGAAAAGGAAGAAATCGTACCACAGAAGCTGAGAGACTGAAGCTTGATGCGGAATAGAATGTAATATTCCCTACATCACGGCGCAGACAAAAGCAGTCACCTGACCGATTTACTAGATACATGGCTCTTCTGAGCAAGTGTATCGTGATAGAGCCATAGTCTTTTGAAGAAGTAGTTCAGGAGCCCACATGGTTAGATTCCATGGTGGAGGAGTATGACTCCATTGTCAGACACAGTGCTTGGGAGATTGTTCCAAGGCCAGTGGGTAAATCAATGGTAGATTTGAAATGGATCTAGAAAGTAAAGTAGGCTGCTGATGGGAGCGTCGAGAATTATAAGGCAATATTTGTTGCCCAGGGCTTCTCACAGATTGAGGGGATTGATTATGAAGAAACCTTTTCACGTGTCGCATGGTATTCTTCCATAAGGACCATCCTTTCTCTCTCAGCGCATGTGTGTAGACTCGAAAGAGCATTGTATGGGCTAAGGCAAGCACCATGTGATTGGTACACATGGATCGACAGCTATTTCACTAGACTTGGCTTCACCAAGAGTGAGGTGAATGCAAAACTGTACCAAATTGTGGTTGAGGGTAAGCTTTTAAACATTTTTCTTTGTGTTGATGATTTAATACTAATGGGTGATGATCATTTGGTACACTCATGCAAAGCAGATCTCACAAAGGAGTTCAAGATGAAGGATTTTGGCCTCCTTCAATATTTCCTTGGATTGGAAATATGGTAGCGAGAAGGTGAACAATTTGTGTCTGAAGGCAAGTATGCTAGGGAGATACCTGGTAAGTTTCACATGGAGGATTGCAAGCCCATGGATACTCCTCTTCCATGAAATTGGAGGAAAGAGGATGCTACATTGGCAGAGGTACTAGATGTCACTTTTTATTGAAAGTTGGTGGGTTCGCTCATGTATTTAGTTAATACAAGATCGTACATATGCTATGCAGTGAACCAACTTTCACAAGCGATGGTTAAGCCTACCAAGCTATTTTGGAATGCATGCAAGCATGTCCTGAGCTATCTTAGGGGCACATCTGAGTATGTCTTATGGTACAGATAGATGAATGAGGTGAAGTTGCATGGCTTCATGGATGCAGATTGGGTAGGCACCCCAATGGATAGAAAGCGCACATCAGGAGGGGTTTTCAGTATCGGATCTACAACAGTTTCTTGATACATCAGGAAATAAATATCTGTGGCACTCAGTTCAGTGTAAGAAGAATACATGGCAGCAAGTCAAGCTGCATGTGAGGCTATCTGGATGAGGAAGATCCTAGTCAGTTTGTTCAGTTCACATTTAGATCCTACAATGATACATTTTGATAATCATAGTTTCATTAAAATCTCAATTAATCCTGTTTTTCATGATATATATAAACATATTGATATCTGGTATCATCATATCAGAGATTGTGTGCAGTGAAAAATCATGTTTCTTCAGTACATTCCTACAGAAGATCAAGATGCAGACATTCTGATGAAGGCGCTCGACAGGAGAAAATTCGAATACCATAGAGGCAGGATTGGGGTGAAGGATAATCCCTATCTTGTTGCGAGGGAGTGTTGAGATTCAACAAGATGATGAGCTTAGTGAAAAGTAAGCACCTTCACTAAGTGGGGCCTGCAGGTTATTTTTAGGTGTATGTCTATTTTTAGACATGGTGAGCATATTATATAAGTTGCAGGATGCTATTTGTAGATGGTTGGTCAAATGTGGAAAATAGATGAAATTCTATTTTTAGAATATTGGGTGAAGTCTATTTATAGATCGTTGATATAAAAATAGATGCATGTCGATTATTATTATCTCTTAATAATAATCTGACAATAAACATCAACTTATTCTCTTGGAGCACTTTATTTCAGTATACAGATTTGGAAAATCAATGAATTACGCAATTCGTAGGGTTTATTGGTGGCTCATGCATGAGGACTCAGTTATAATTGAAGTGGCAAGGTTATGATAGAGTTGGAAGTGTATTTTATGGAGTTGTTATTCAGTTTGACTCAATTAAGTGAGTTAAACTCAGTTGAGATAGTTGTATCTAGTCTAACTAAAAGATACACTAGTGAGAGTTAAGTGAATAAATTAGTTAATTAATTCACAACTAATAACTCACTAACAACTGAACAGAAACAGTAGTTAACTACAATGCATGTCAGTTCCAGTGGAGACCCAGTGGAGAGATAGGTGAAAGGGTGAGATGGACTATCCGTTGTGACTATAGTGATGCATTCAATGCATCTGACACACATTGGAGTTGCGAATGAGGATTGCGCAGTCAAGTCAAGGCCAATTCGAATTCATTCAGGGGTCTTCCTCAGCAGGGATTTCGCAATGGAGGAAGGCTGTCAGGAGGCAAGAAATTGGTTCATGGAGATGCAAATTTCTACATGAAAGTGTGTAATGAATCTAGATTGTACTGAGAGCTTGATGTAATAAGCTTTGTATGACATTATTACATGATTCCATCGATATGCATAATATATGATATTTGGGTTTTTTATCTTTAAGCTTTCCCATTAAACAACTGTGTTATGTACGATTGAATTTATTCACATGTGATTTCAATTGAGTTTTAAATTTCCACAAGTTTAATTAGTGGAAGGATTCTATATTTTTCAAGAAGATAAATATTGTGATATTAGGAGGATCCGGTAATACACCAATATTAATAAATTTCTACACTGTAAATTAGCTACTAATAGTGATATATATGCAGAATTTAGTCATTACTTGAAACAAATTAATGACCAAAGAAATATGAATAAGTTTTGGTCGTATTATAAGATATTGTAAACTAACTACTAATAGTCGTATATATGAAAAAATTAGTCATCATTTTTAATCACATTTATAATTTGTATTAGTCATTTATATTTTCTTGGTATTTTCATATTCATTATATGAACAACTAATTTAGTAGTTTATATTCATTTCATTTCACTAATAGTAATTATAAATGACTAATTTAGTCATATATTCATTTTACGTGTTCTTATCATTAATCAATATAAACTACTAATTTATAATTTCTAGATTGATTTTATTTGTTCATTATTAATCAACATAATTTAATTAGTACGATTTTGCGACTAAATTAAAAAAAAATGTCATACAATGTGCATGTTCATCTAATATGGAAACAAAATGTTACATATGTTAATTACAATACTAAACAATATCAAGTGAAATTATAAATAATTTCAACCACAAAAAATATATTATATGAAACATCAAGTATTACAATATGAGTTTCCAACTTAATATTGGTTGGACTACAATTTACACATGAAATATTGTTTCATCACTTCAAAACATTATCATTGTGTTTCCAACGAATTGAAGGTAAATTCACCAACTTTTAAGACTTCAAAATCAGTCTCTATGTGTGTGTCTTATGAGGTATTTTGGCGCTAAAGGTATCACTAGACCGATTCTATTATCTCTCTTTTTTATTTTTTGTTCCATTTTTATTTTTCCCCTCTTTCTTCAATTCATGCTTCTTAAAATAAATATTAAGTTCATTTTCCTGAAAACAAAAGAAGAGACAATGAAAGGAATAAGACATGAAAGATGATGAACACTAGAATATAAACTAAAGTATACTATAAAGGATTTATACCACATATACCTCAACATCAGCAATGCCAAATCCATTTTCCCCAAAAAAGGAAGAAAATCGAATAATTTTCTTCAGTTGGGTGATAATGGCCACTATGTGGCTATATTTCCTGTATAAAAAAGAAAGAAAAAATCGCCATAGAAAAGAACACCTTAGTAACTTACTATTCAACCTTCAGGGAAAGCTTAGTCACAACCATGTCAACTAAGTTACAAGCTAAAAAGTACAGGTTCTAGATAACTTGTGAAAACAAATAATTTGAGGTGTGATGTACATCCTTGTCAATTTGTTCGCAAAAAAATTTCATTCTCTAACACATGAACATGGTCAAGTATATAAGCAAACTGTTCTCAAATAACAACCTGAAATTAAAATTTTCTAATAGTCATGAAAATATTTTCAGACAACGAAACTAAAAATATTTCAATCAATTAAGTGTAATACTAATTTCATTTTCAAACTTTGGTTGTTGTTTAAATGGAACTAATACCAAGTATTTTCAATTTCATAGTTAAAATACAAAACAAAATCAAAAGAAACATTAAGAATACAATCAAACAATAAAGAGAGGAATCATGGAATTGACATTTCAATTATAACAAAATTGATTACCTATCGATCGATGTCTCGTCTGGCATTCCTAAAAAATATTCTTGCCCAAAATCACCATGAGGTGAAATAATCACAACATTAAAAACCATAGGAATCCCTATTATAAACTCAGATAAGTTTTCCTTAGTTGGTAGATAGTGCCCACCATGTGGCTAAATGACATGTATAATCAAAGAAAATAAAACATCACCATATAAAATAACACCTTAGGAACTTAGTATTCAACCTTGAGGAGACACCTTAGGCATAATCATGCAAAATGAATTACATGGTAAAAATATCAGGTTGTATAAAACTTTTAGAGATCAAAATAACCTCAAGCGATAAAATTATCCTCCAAATACTAAAACATAACCACATTATAATATTTGGAATAGGGCAATAAGAAATAGCCCATCTAAAAATAATAATATGTTATAAAATCCGAAGGGACTTCAAGGAATAAGGTTAGCTTGATATTGAAGTAAAATTTCCTTGAAACAAAATGAAACAAACAATCTGTTGGAAAGCCTCGTCCATGTTCCAAAATACAGGGAAAACAAAGGTTAATATACATTAAGTGCAAGTTCAAGAACATTAAAAAAATATCACATGGACTAAAACAACCAATATGTACATTGTATGTTAAATAATCTATTTATATACCTAGGTCACCTTCAATATATTTTGCAACAAATGACGATGAATTACTAAATAAATTTTTGGGTAGTCATCATTAAGAAAAATATCCTAGCAAATTTGAAGTTAATTTCCTTCCAAGGAATCATGTATTCAATGTGATTTCACTAACTTATAGGATTTATACATTCAACCTTTTTTCATGCGAATATGGCACAAATATTTCAGTAATAGCCATTTTATGATGAAATCTAAGTGGTGAATATGGCCATTCTCTATAATACCTAGTTCTTCATTGTCCTTGAATTCCTCTTGAAAAATCAAGGTAATTATCTATGTGATAATGAACTCCAAATACAAACATATAATTCCTTCATAGAACATGTCAATTGTAGTTAAAACCAACTTGTAAGTCTTTTTATGTAATATTTCTACCTCATAAGCATGATAGCAAAGCCTAAGAACATATTGTATAAACAACATATACTGCAAAATTAATCTTTTGGCTACTTCTTCAAGGCTTCATCTACATTTGAATCTATGCAAAAGTAATATGAGCTTCTCTTCAAACACTTAAAAACTCTCTTCACTTAATCCTATACTCACATAACCTATTCATTACTTCAAAGCCAACAATTTTCGTCATCATGGACAAAATGATTTTTCTAGCTTAGTATTTTAGGACATAAAAGGAAATCAGAAAAAATGGTAGCTAAACCATCTTATGGATAGGCAAGATAGTACTACTAAAATGAAATGGGTTCATCTCATAAGACATGTCATCCACATCTAATCACATATTTCTATGTTGTTCATGTGCTTTGGAAAAAATGTAAAATGCTAGTTGGTCTAAAATCAAGATATCTTGTAATTGAGAATGGTACGTTTGCAAGAACATAACTATAATATTTTTAGTAGACACAATACTATGTATACAACTTGTAGAAGACAACAAATGGATAAATTGAAATAACCCATAGATATATATATATTTTCTTTTATCTAAAATAATTTTTTTTATAAAACGTATTTCACCTACTCAAATAACCACACAAACAATCTAGTACATCAAAAATACAAGAGGAAATGGATATATAAATATAACGAGGATAACCCAAAGCATTAGTTTGTGATTATATCACATTTATTTTGTAACAGGAAATTGATTCAACTATTAAAAAACATAAAGCTTGTTAAATAACCACATAACTACCATCACACTGTTATGAAACTAGCTCCAAAAATAGAAGAAAAGAGAGATCAATGCCTTATAAATCAACCACTTTGAGGGGGCAACCTCCAACACATTACATGAATGGAAAATTCTTGGATGATACAAATGAAAAAACCTCCTCTATATATATAGGAGTCCATGGGGCCACAATGTAATCCTAGCTGACCTAACAATAATAATGTAAGGGAACAATAATAACAATATGGGGGTTATAGGGGTACAACAATAACAATAAGGGGGTTACACTAACAACAATAAGGGACTATACTAGTAATATAAGGACCTAACATGCTCCTCTCCTTAAAAAATGTGTTGTCATCAATGGTTGAGTAGCATCGGTTGCTTCTGTATATAATTCTCATCCTCCCATTTAGAATCTTTAGTGGGTAAGTTCTTCCATTTGATGAGATACTCTGAGATTGATCGATTTCGTATTTTTCGAGTTCTTGTTTCCGTGACTGCTTTAGGTTCCAATATGGTATTTTATTCCTCATCAAGTTCTAGCAATATTGTTTGAACTTGAATTTTATCCCCTATAACCCTTTTTAAGCATGAAACATGGAAAACTGGATGCACTTGCAAAGAACTAGGAAGCTCCAATTTGTATGCCATAGTACCAATCTTTTGCAACACCTTATAAGGACCATAGTAATTTGGCAATAATTTATTATCGTTATTAGCTTGCTTGAGGGAAATTTGTTTGTATGGTTGTAGCTGTAAGAATACCTAGTCACCCACATCAAAACTTCTCTCACTGCGATGTTTATCTGCCTATTGTTTCATTCGATTTTGTGCCAAATTTAGGTTATCCTTTAAGAGTTGGAGAACTTCTTGTTGATGCTCGATGTGATCCTCCACTGCTTGAAGCCTATAATTTTCCCTTAAACAAGATGTGATGGATGGTGGATGATATCCATAAAGTGCCATAAATGGCATCATTTTTGCTGCAGTATGGAAGGAATTTTTATACCACTATTCAGCGAGAGGTAACCACTTGACCCATTTTTCTTGCTTATCAGATACAAAAAAACAAAGATATCCTTCCAAATATTTATTCACTATCTCTGTTTGACCATTGTATTGAGTATGATAAGACGCGCTATGAGCTAGTTGAGTACCCAAACAAGAAAATAATTCCATCCAAAAATTTCCTGTAAAAATGGGATCTCTCTCACTTATAATAATCTTCAGGTTTACATGTAGCTTTTTAATTGTTTCCATAAATTTAGTAGCAATTGTACTTGCTTTAAATGGATGAGATCATGCACAAAAGTGTGCATACTTGGTAAGTCTATCAACTATCACCATGATGACACTCCGTCCTTCGAACTTAGGTAAACTTGCGATAAAATCCATTGAAATCTCCTCCCAATGTTGACTTGGAATGGATAAAGGTTGTAGAAGACTCAAGGTCTTAATTGTTTCAACTTTATTTTGCTGGCAAACCAAACATTCCACCACAAAATTTTGAATATCAGATTTAAGGCCATCCCAAAAAAATTATTTCTTCGCCCTATGGTATGTTTTTGAAAATTTCGAGTGTCCTCCTAAAGGAGAAGTATGCAATTCCAAAAGAATCTTTTGTTTTAGCTGAGAATTCTTTCAAATATATAAGTGATATTTGTACTATAAGGAATCAATTTTCTAAGTAAATGTATCAGATGTACTAGGATCTTGCTGCAACTTTTGAATGAGTGTCTAAGCTTCTTCATCCTTCTTCCATTCATCCCTTGCTTTAGTTATCCAATCTGGTTGGATAATAGAAATGGCACAAATCAATGCTTCCATATTTTCATCCTTTCATGAGAGTGCATATGCAACAACATTTAGCTTCCCTTTTTTGTAGATGATTTCGAATTCATAACCCAACATCTTTGTGACCCATTTTTGTTTGTCTTCCGAAGATAATCTTTGTTCGAAAAAGTGTTTAAGACTATCATGATCAATTTTTACCTTGAAGTTTCTTCCCATTAGGTAAGGTCTCCATTTATTTAGTGCATGTAGTATTGCCAACATTTCCTTCGCATAAATAGCCTTTTGTAAATAATTTCCTCGGATTGAAATATTTTCAAAATAAATGGGTCTTCTTTCCTGCATTAAAACAACACCAATTCCATTTCCTGAGGCATCACATTCCACAATAAAGGTTTTTGTGAAGTCTGGCGTAGCTAAGACTGGTGCTAGGCACATTGCCTCTTTAAGATGTGCAAACACCTTAGTTGCTTCAGGAGTCCATGAAAATGCGTGTTTCTTCAATAATGTTGTTAGAGGTGCAGCTATTCTCCCATAATTCTTAAGAAAATTGCAATAATACCCTGTTAACCCAAGAAATCTGCGCAACTGCTTTATGGTTGTGGGGACTTTCCATTCCTTAATGGCTTTTATTTTGTTAGGGTCTACCTTAACACCCTCATGAGATACAATATGACTAGATATTCCACCTCTCGTACTCCAAAGAAACATTTGGATGTTTTTTCATATAATTGTTCCTCCTCCGAAATTTTGAGCACCCTATCAACATGTTGAACATCATCCTTCAAAGACTTGTTGTAGATTAGTATATCATCAAAAAATACTAGCATAAATTTTCTAAGGAAGGGATTGAATATTTAATTCATCAACCCTTGAAATGTAGAAGGTACATTGGTAATGCCAAAAGGCATGAGCAAAAATTCATAATCACCCTCATGAGTTCGAAATCCTGTTTCCGGAACATCTTCACTCTTCATTCTAATCTTATGATATGTTGAACGAAGGTCCAACTTGGTAAAATAAATTGCTCCATGTAATTCATCCAATAATTAATCAATCATAGGAATGGGAAATTTATCTTTAATAGTGAGCTTATTGAGCTCCCTATAATCCGGACACATGGGCCATGATCCATCCTTCTTGTGCACCAATACTATTGGAGTAGAGAAAGAAATTTGACTAGGTTGAATTATTCCAGCCTCTAACATTTCTGCAATCATACATTCAATTTCATTCTTTTGGACATAAGGATATCTGTAGGGTCAGATGTTTGGAGGAACACTTCCTGGAATCAAATGAATAGCATGATCATGATAATGAATAGGTGGGAGTCCTTTGGGAGTATTAGACACCTTGGAATGATTCTCCAAGGCTCTTTGGAGATCTGGAGAAATAGATGACTTTTTTTTTTGGAACTTCTAGTGAGCATAATTGTGCAATTACGCCTCGTTGTTCTTTCTTCAGAAGTTTTGTCATGACATTAGAGCTTATTATCTTTCCTGGCTTCCCTGTGATACCCTGTAATTTGATTTCCTTTCCTTCTAAAAAAAAAAATCAAGAAAAGTTCTTGAAAATTAAAATCTACCGTCCCCAAAGATTGTAACCATTGTACTCCTAGTACAACATCAGCACCTCCCATTGGGATGGAAAGCATTGGACTATTCAATACATATTCCCCCATGGATAGCTTCAGATTATGCCATTTTCCAAAGAAATTTATAGTTCCTCCATTTGCAACCACCACTTGACATTCTGGTGTTGGGTATAGGAAACAATTTAATTCTTTGGCTACCTTACAATGAATAAAATTATGGGTACTACCCGAATCAATCAACACTATTGCCTTTTTCTTCTTTATATGTCCTTCTATCTTCAGAGTTTGAGGAATGGTAATTCCTTTCAATGCATTACATGATATGGTCAGACTCATTTCTTCTTCTTCTAGGGTTTCTTCATGGTTTATATCCTCTTCGTTTGAAGTTTCTTGTTCATTTTATTCCTCTCTTCAGAATCTATGTAAAATAATTTCTTCTCATCACACTTATGACCCTTAGTGTATTTTCTATCACAACTGTAGCAAAGCCCTTTTGCTCTTTTTTCTTCCAATTTTTGTAGTTTCAACCTTGTAGGTTGTGGAAGTCTAGGAGTAGAAACGCTTCCAACTTTATAGATGTGACTGGTAGGCTTCCTTGTCACCATACTTTTACATTCAATTTTTCTTGCCAACCTGAATTCCTTCTCTAATGAATCTGGTTCCAAAATGTGAAATTCATGTTGGATGTTATCCTTTAAAGTCCCTATGAAGACATCAATCCTGTGTTCCACTGGAATATCAATTACCCTTATATTAAATTTTTGGATGTCCTCAATGTGCTCCGCCACTAAACCCTTTTGTTTGAGATTTATCAATTGGCTAAAGAAGGTGTTTCTCTTTGTATCCTCATAATGTGCTATCATTTCCTCCATAAAAATTGACGAAGGGACAATTTTTTTACAACAAAAAAGCCATCGATACCATACAAATGTATTTTGTTCTAAATTTAAAGTTGCAATGCATACCTTTTGTGTGTTTTTCACATTATTGAGATCAAAATATTGCTCCATCTCTAGTATCCATGTTACAGGGTCCTTACCATCAAACCTCCTAATATCCATATTTGGAATATGGTGGTTCTTTAATCCAACATTAGAGTTTATGAAATCACGATTAATATTTATTTTATTCTCATCATGAATTTCCTCTACTATCTTTTCACCATTAGGAAACATTTCTTGTATCAACTTTCCCAAACCTTCAATGTCTAATTTTAGATCATTCTTCATGTTTTCCATTTTTTCATCGATATTAGCTTCCATGTCATCCATGTTAGTTTCCATGTCTATCTTCAAAACTTCCATTTCATTTTTTGTTGCTCTTTGCGATAGTGAAATTTTGTGCATTTTCTCTTGGAATTTTGATATCTCATGTTGCATTTCTTTGTCTTCATGAGTCATAGTAGAGCCTTATGAAGGCTTAATGGGTGTTGAATTATTTTTAGTAGGTATTTTAGAACCCAATACTAATTTATATTCTCAGTAGGCCTTTGGAATCACCTAGAACTGATTTTTCAAACAAGACTTATTCAATTTGAAAAAAAATACACAAATTTTTCTTGATTTTGAGGAGCTCGTTATTGAAACTAAATTATCTCTGTGATTTTAGATCTTCAATATCTAAAATTCAGCCCAGAAGTATCCCTCTAAATATTCTTTCAAATTCCATAGGTCTAACCTGATTTGGATTCTTAAAGAAAAATCTATGCCCAATCTCCTACGATGACCTAATTATGGACTGGTTCAATAGAGCGAACTTGTATGATTTTCCATGTGTCACTGTTTCCTCCTTCGGCTCTGAAATTTATATAGAGAAAACTAAATTCCGTGTACTTGTGGCTACTTTTAACAGAATCCAAATTTGATGCTCAAAGAGAGAGTTATTAAAAATACTCATAACAGGTTATTCCTCTATTTCTAAAAAACTAATTTCACCTGTATGGACTCTCATTTCAAAAAAAGAGTTATGATGTTTTTCCCACGGTCACCTCTTTCATATGAAATTCAGGAGCCTAAAACAATCCCAATTTCCACAAACCATATCTCCAAAAATATTATGAACCAAGATCTAAAAATTTTATAGGAGGTTCCTCAGGATTTCCGCTTCGCTTAGTGAAAATTTCAGCTTCTGAACCCTAATAGAAAACATTTTATAGCGAAGCTTCCGCGATGACCTGTTTAGGTTAAATTTAGGAGCCTGCAAAAAGCCTTAACTTCCACGAATCATATCTCCGAACATATTGGGAACCAAGCTCTGAAACTTTGTGATGCTATTCCCCAGGTTTTTAGATTCGCAATATACAAATTTCAGCTTGTGAACCTTTGTATAAAAAAATTTATAGTGAAAATTCCACACTTACCTATTTAGAGCAGTGAAACCCTAGAATCCAAAGCTCTGCTACCAAATGTTTTGAAACCAGCTCCAAAAATAGAAGAAAAGAGAGATCAACGCCTTAGAAATCAACCACTTTGAGGGGAAAACCTTCAATACATTACTTAAATGAAAAATTATTGGATGATACAAATGACAAAAGCTCTTCTCTATATATAGGAGTCCATGGGGCCACAATGTAATCCTAGCCGACCTAACAATAATAATGTAAGGGCACAATAATAACAATATGGGGGTTACAGGGGTTCAACAATAACAATAAGGGGGTTACAATAACAACAATCTATACTAGTAATATAAGGAATAACACACATAAACATAAATTAAAGGTCAAAAAGAAAAAAAAAATTATGGATGAGTTTGAAAGCTTAATACCCCAAGTCTTCAATATCCCAATGAAATAAGATATCTATTATGCAATCGTAGTTTACCTATTATACATTTTGGAGGTGTTTCTAGCCTACCTTCTAATCTCATTTGTGTAGAACCTGGTATGGATTTGTTGGAATCACAGCTTTGAGTTGTCAAATATCAACAATCCAAGTGCCTGAGGGGTTTTTTGGGTTGTTGAGTAGATATATGTTGTCAAAAACTAATTTTAAGCAACACAAATCAGGATTTGACCAACAATTTTTACACTAGATTTCAGCCAAAAACTCCAAAACATTTAATAGACAACACCTATTACCCATGGGGTCTTCAAAATATTTTGAATAATCTGGTCAGAAAAGAAAAAATTGACCAATAAAATCAATAAAAGTATAGATAAAAGACTCTCCTTTCTATAATTAAACAATTTTCTCTCTCTTTTTCAAACAATCTTTTTAGAGGTTTTTGGAGTTTACTTTTCATCGGAGGCTCGATAGTGGAAATGTTTTCTGAAAATGACCTTTTAAAAAAGGATGATAGAGAAGATTGAAAGATGATGGTTGATTTGTGGGCTACGTTTTTAAACAACTTTGTATAAATTCCTTGGCATCTCTAGGTAGCGCAACAATTATAGGTGGTAGCTCCCCATGTCCAACTTTCCACAAGGCATGTTGTTGTAGGATCAACAGAGTCATCATTTTAAACTTTTTAATTCAGAAACTAGATATCTAATCCAAATTAAACCAGGTAGAAATGAATACATATGTCATTTGCACTAACCCGGACCAAATAATTTGTAAAAATTTCTAACATTTTTAGATTGTGGGTGAGCATGATGTCATATCAGTCTACACCAAGGATTGAATTTCTATTGGAACACTTTTCATGCATTAATAAATTAAAAATAAGGAAAATATAATCTTAAAATGACATACATTTGACACTAATTAAGTTTAAATACCAATATTAAGACCCATAAGTGCAAAATAACAAGCCAACTCAAACCAATGAGTCATATCTTTCTGTGATTTGACAATGAATACAATTTTGTCGACAAGTTAATTTTGATAATATTACATTGAATATTCTCCTAAATTTCATTCATAATTTTGGCCCTATTTGTATCAAACAATCTTGTTTTATCCTCATATATATTTAGATTTCAAAAAATAGGTTAATTAAGATGCATGAAGTTATATTGACGATGGAATGCACTCCTAGACCATCCTACTGCAAGCTGTAACTCATTCATATCTAAAAAAATAACAAATAATCATAGTGATAGCACTCCTACATAGAAATGAAAAAAAACTCATGAACTATAGTTGCAAACTATATCTTCATCCTTCAACTATAACCTCCATGCAACAACTCCAAAACTTAGTGAATATATTGTTTTGCACTTAAAACTACAAGTTTGTCTTAGTGACTATTTCCTGATATGATGAGTACATGGTGAGACTTTGCTGGTACTCCTCAAAATAGTTTGATGAAGTAAATGATGATCAATTCTTACCATTTACTTTTGATTCATAATAAAATATTTTTATACTAAACCAAACAAAAATAATGAGAAAAACAAAAAAAAAAGGTTTAAATTTGAGAAACACCAAACACTTTCTCCAAAATATGAAGCCTCAGTCTATAAATAAAAATATAAAAATGATTTTCTACATAAAATCAAACTATACCAGAGGTAAAGAAAGGAACAATGCAAATAAGAAAAGTTGAGGAACACCAAACACTTCACCAAAAATACACAATATATGAAAAATAGATCTGATTTTACTCGAAGAAATATAATGGCCAATGATGAAATTCTGGGTACTACGAACAACTAAAATAAAGAGAAAAATTATTAATGCCAAGTTTAAGCATAAATACGGTAATACCATCGTAGAAAACTATTGAGGTGTACCATGAGCTACACTATGTCAAAGAAAATATAGCCCCTACATAGCTTTCTAAATAGGCTCTAGGTGGGAGCAACCCCAAAGCACCTTCATGAGCACTCTTCCATGTCACCCCAACAAAGAAATTTTTTGGGAGTGCAATCCATGGCTTAAAAAAATCTCCCCACCTTTGTTGGACCAAAGAGAGAAGTGACAACGTGAATCAAAATTTTCCAAAAATATTATAGGAGAAAATCATTCTAGAAGCTAATGTACATAAAATATATTTTAATGTTGGTGTTTGTCTCTATGCATTCAAAATAAACATGAAAAATGGTCAATTAGATGTATACAATTTAAAAATTTTGCATCAACCTATAGCTTATGTAATTACAGATGCATTTGGTGTTGCTTGAAAGGTATTACAAGCTACAATAATTTAGCAAATATTGAACTGATGGAAACCTATAATTCAAGGAATTACATAGTCATGTGTTGTTTCTTGAAAGGTCCTACAAGTTGTGGTGGTTTAGGAAAGGCTAAAATGGTCAAAACTTATAGCTCAAGGAATTACATATGTATTTGTTGTTGCTTGAAATTTCCTAGATGCTACGATGGTTTAGCAAAGACTAAAATAGTGGAAGGGATAAGCCTTGTTCAAGAATGACCCTATTAAATCACAATAATAAATTAAAGTATAAATGGATGGAATACCATGGAAATAGAATTATAGGTAGCCCAATATCTTCATGCATGGTAGTGTTAAGGATGAAATATTCTTTTCATAAATAGGGTCACCATAAAAAAGCATTGACAATTGTTTAGTTTCTGCAAGCATATCCTATGGCTACCATGTAAATAAAACTCTAGTTAGATAATAAATGTTAATTAACCTATGGATTTCCAAGGTTTTGGAGGGAAACAATATCTCTAGGGACAATTGGAGAGACCTTCGAATTTCAAAGGAAAAATTATGGGATGTGTCAAACAGCCTACCCACCCTACCCACCAATAAGATGAGAACATAAATAAATAATATATATATATATATATATAAGGAATCATAGACAACCACCACCACCTTAATATAATTTATGTAGACACAAAGAAAGAATCATAAAATTAAATATTTTCATTATTAATAATTAATCACAATTTTACACAGGGTAACATCCAATTAAAAAATTTGAAATTCAAATAGCTAAATATTCGTGTTCCTATGAATTCTAGAAATAATTTATACTCGGTCAAAATCACGGTTCTAATCACAAAAAATCCTCAAGGCACCAAAAACCATTTTCAAGGCATTTTTAGAGGACTCAAAATTCCTAAGGTTGTTTCTCAACAGTTACTAAAAAATTGATGAAGCCACTGGTTATTTCAACTTTCAATTCTTTATGAATTTTTAATAATTTAGCTAAAATATTAAAAATATATAAAAAAATGGTTTTATTCACACTAGACTATGACATCCCTATTTGAAGTGTGAGAATGAATAACAAAACAAAAATCACTTTCATGTAAACTAAAGGGAAAAAACAACAGTGACAG
This sequence comes from Pinus albicaulis, assembly GCA_034641835.2. Taxonomy (NCBI): domain Eukaryota; kingdom Viridiplantae; phylum Streptophyta; class Pinopsida; order Pinales; family Pinaceae; genus Pinus; species Pinus albicaulis. The sequence continues at coordinate 1,303,807 of CM076572.1, forward strand.
AAACAAGGTATTTTCACAGTAGAAAGGAGCACTTTCATAAAAAAAAAATTGTTTCTCATCATTATGGCATAGTGAATTTACAAAAGGCAGGTTTTTGAGTGCTTCTTTGGAAATGATGAATATGTTAGTTAAAAGATCAGCTCAACACGTCATGGCACAAAATAATTACATCACATGAAAAAGAAGGGTCCTAGGAAAATCAAACCCAGAAAAGTTAAAAAGCAAAGTATTTGTGAGCTTCAAGGCATACCTTTATATAAAGTCTACAAAATGGTTACCAAACTTTCCCCAGACAATGACTCATTGAGGGAAAGGAGTGAGAAAGCACTTGGAAAACCTCAAAAGTTGAATTAGGAAATTAAAAAAAATATAGACCAAAGTTCAAGACAAAGGGGATATCTTTCATAATATGAAAACATACAAGGTTCATATAATACACATTTCTAATAATTCCTTCTTTGAGAGTAGATAGATGATAACACATGTTACTAAAAATCATAGATTTTAGCCAAATTGACATGTATGCTAGTTTTTTTCTCACTCAAAATTTTCTTTGCAATGTTCTATCATCAACCTCACAACTAAGGATAAAATATAACAATCAAGAATAATTCCTTGTCACTGAAAAACTTATCTCACTTTGGAACTAGTTCATGCTAGTTTCAAGAGGGTATCCCTAGTGGCATTCATGGAAACTTGTAAATTGGGTCAATGATACACACCCAAAAAAGCAGTGAATCATAACACTTAAATACTTAAAGTAAAGTTTTCTTGAATAGGGGGAGTGATATACTCAAAAATATCAGTTCAGAAAATCATTATTATAAACCAAAGAGTACCTGAAACTTCATATGGCTGCCAACATAGTATTCTTCATTAACAAATTTTTAGAGAAATAAAAGGTACATTGCCATAATAACACTGCTCCAAGAGAGTTTTATGGGTTTCATGCCAGCACTCCTAAAGATTAATTCAATTCTACTATTTATAGGTCATCACTAACCATGTCAGTAGCAGGACTGAGGAATCAATATCAAACACATAAGTTCATTGAGTAATATAATATGAAGGGGAAAAAAATTGTAGATGAATGAAGAGGAAAGGTGGAATCAAAATAAACCAGTCCATTGTCTACTTGCGATCTCCTCCTCTTATACTTTAAGAAGGATTGATACATGTCATAATCCCAATAATAAATATACCCAAGAATAGGTGCCATGCAAGGTCACCTACATCTCCCATAGATAAAAAATCAAAATAAACTAAAGTTTCAAGAAACCGTAATATGTATGTTATAATTTTCATACTCATGTCCATGCATGAAAAGAAAGAGAGAGAGTCCAAGTAGGTTTCTCCATATGTATAGGAATAGATAATCTCTAATAATATAAAAAAGCTTCCAATGATAGCATGAATCACTCCTCAAATATGGTGGTCCAATCTAGCCAAGAAAACTATCCTCCACTTATAATGCATCCACCTTCCTCTCCCAGAGTAAGACAAAAAATTTCCTTGAAGCACGCTCACATAAGGTGGCTTCCATACCAAGCATATAACTCCTAAAAAACACAAGTGGACAACCATGAATAGATCTCCATTAAAACCACATGCACCTAGGTGCCTCCTTTTCTCCATGAAAAATATATCATTCAAAGCATGATGAAACCCCAAGATAGGGCATTTCAATTATCCAAAACAAGCATCCTCAAATCAACACGTAACCTCACTAGGAAAAATGCCAACCTGCTGGAGACAAATATGGAACCTCCCTTAAAACAAATATGATAGTAACTTCATCAACCAAAGCACTTTGTCTTCCTGTTTTGGTTCATATATTTAAATGAAAAGGTTCCAAGGGCATATGGACAATAATAGAAGAAGATCCACTCATGCATGGGAAGATAAGAACTCCAAAATAGCACCAAGACACCACACATATATTCTGCCATAAGTCTCAAAAGTACTCCAGAAGAAAAGAACTTCTTTGAGCCAGGATATCCCAAGCCTATTTTTGTTATAAATTCATTATGAAAGGCACATAAAATTCATTATATTTTATCCAAAAACATGTTTCTAAGGTCCTCCATGAATTTTTGATACATCGAGCATCATAGGTACACTAGCAACTCTTATGTTCAGTTCGAAAGTTAAAGGAAGAACTACATCATCTGTTGGAAGACCATATACACCAAAAAAATATAGAAAATAGAATATCAGTCCATAACCTTCCCTCATAACCACTGTTATATGATGCCCTGATTCTTGGTTCTCCTTGCAATCCCTAAAATTTTTGGGTTTACTTCACAAGCATTACAGGATCTCATTATGGTCACATGCAAATTGAAGCACCTATAGAAGTAACAAAAACCTCCAAAAAACACCTTGTTGAAGAAGCAACCTTATGTATGTTAAAGGCAGGTGTTTTTGCCAATCTAATATTGTAGGCATATTATCCATGATGTGTTCTACCTTCACCTAGTTTTCATGTAAAAAATATCCACAAGAAAGTGATATTGGATAGGGAAATGTAAAAAATGAACATACATATTTTTGAAAATGAACATTCTCACGCTAAATTTTTGTGAATTTACATGGACATGTTGGACATGATTGATGATGATTTTTGTTTCTCAGCAGCTAAAGTATTCACTGTTGGCATTGAAAAGAGCATTAAATAGAATTTATCTATTAGACCTGTATAATTTAAGAGCCCTATATTAGATTTCCCAAATTGACACAAGTGACCATTATGGAATACAATACCTTTTCTTCAAATATAACATGTCTTTAGCCTAAGACCATAATGTGAACATGAAGAGGAAGTGGTTGTTGTTTTAGCAGTGGTTTCCAGAATCTAGAGAAAATTTTTGTGTATGCACTTAACAGTGGCACATTGACTAAAGCCCAAAGTGAAGGCTGGAGAAGATGAGTTTTTACATGAAAGAGTTCATGAAGGACAACTAGAGGACCTTTCATTCCAAAATGAAATAGATTCTCAGAGAAGTGAGAAATGTGAATAATCATTTTTGGAGAGACAACCATATATTTGACAACAACCCACAATAAGGAAGATCTAGGACAATGTGGACTTTTCAATTTCAAGGAAAATAATAAAATTGTAGGTGAATATTTTCATATTTTATCTTAAGTGGAATCACTTAGAGCTTGGTTATGAATTGAACTGAAATGACTTTTCTCTTCCTCATTCTGAACATTGAAAGGTTCCTGGTGTGGTTGGAACTTGGGTATTGTGAATAACTAAAATAAAAAAAAGTAATTATTAAGGCCATTTTGAAGAATGAATGCGGTAATACAATCATATAAAAATATTTATATGTACCAAGAGATACATTGTGTGGAAGAAAAACTAGCCCCTACTTAGCTCTCAAAATAGACTAAAGGTGAGAGCAACCCCGGAGCACCTTCAAGAGAACTCTTACATTTCACTCCACCAAAGAGAATTTTTGGGAGTGAAATACGTAGCTTAAAATTGTGTTCCCCACCTTTGTTGGACCAAAGGGAGAAGTGAAAATGTGAGTCACAATTTTCCAAAAGATTCCAGGAGCAAAGCATTCTGGGAGCTAATTTTATTTAATATATATTTTAATGTGGGTTTGTGTCTCTATGAATTCAAAAGAATCATGAAAAAGGTCAATTAGTTGTAGAAAATTAAAAAAAAAATGTAACAACCTATAGCTCATGGAATTATAGATGCATTTGTTGTTGCTTGAAAGGTATTGAAGGCTATAATAGTTTTTCAAAGGCTGAACTGATGTAAACCTATATCTAAAGGAATTATAGATGCATTTGTTGTTTCTTGAAAGGTCATACAGGTTGTGATGGTTTAACAAAGGTTGATATGGTAAAAAATTATATCTCAAGGAATTACAAATGTATTTTTTATTGCTTGAAATGTCCTATAAGCTACGATGGTTTAGCAAAGACTGAACTGGTGGAAGGGATAAACCTAGTTCAAGAATGACCCTATTAAGTCATTGCAACAACACAAAGTATAAATGGATGGAATATCATGGAAATAGAGGTTTAGGTAGCACAATATCTTCATGCATTTTAGTTTTAAGGATGAAATATTATCTGCAGAAGGAGGGTAACCATAAAAATAACATCAACAGGTGTTCAGTTGTTGCAGAGAGATCCTATGGCTACTGATCTGGATACGTCAGCTGCCGAATCTATCGATGATATTTTACTTCTGTAATGTGGTTAAAATTTCACTGTAAAGAGAATTAAAAGAACACATATGCATTCTTTAATCAAGAGGAAACAAAAGAACAATAAAAAAAATAAGAACTCGAGACGTTGATAACAGAGTTCACCCAGTGTGGGCTACATCTCTGGGCCCGGTGTCAAAATTCAGTAGGCCACTTCATATAATGTTGGAAATGGTGATGATGTACATGGAATATTTTTTTTGTCATACAAGGATATGCGCCCTCAATATGAGTGGCTTTTTTGTCCACGATACATTCTGCTATAAGAACTCTCACTCACAATATACCTCCTATCAGCATGACATAATCTCGCACATGGTGATGATGGGGATCCCTTCAAAAAGGTTACATAGGGATCATAAAAATCCATGGAGAATACATCTTTCATGAAGTAGAAACATATATCCTGCAACATACATCAAGCAAGGATCTTAACAACATAATAGATCTCACAGAAAATGATAAAAGAGGCACATGATATAAAAACTGCATATACCTCAACCCTTAAAGTTGGCTGAAGAAGTGGATGCTCTGCTACTGAATCTGGTTGCACCATTGAATTCTTGGCATCAAGAGGCACAGAATCCATTGTCCACACTTAATAGTCTGACATCATTACTCCAATCTACAAAATGGAAAAAAAATGGGAAGCTATGCTACTAAAATAGACATCATGAATAGATTCTTGTCACTAAGAGGTGTAAAATCGACATAAGATTTGTCAAATTTTGAGTCTGGAAAGTTTAGGACCTCAAGGAATATTTTTTATGCCCCTCAAGATTCCCTGGGCAACGTTTTTCCCCTCAGATCTCTCATGGTTCCGCAGCGGAAAGAAAAAAATATTATTTGTTGAATAACATGCCAGTCTACTCCATGTTCTGCGTCCACTTTTCTCACGAATCCATTGGCCTCCCTGTGCCCTCATCTTTCATGTATTGTCCATATTTCTCCATGGTTTCATGTAACCATTTGAATGGGATTTTATAACAAAGTGTGAGGGTGAATAAGAGAAAGTGTGAGGTTGGCACATTGGGTGGAATAATCATATTAATATACTTGTTGTTGGGAGGTTTTGGGTTCAAATCCCATTAACACCCAATATTGTTTTAAAGCCCAATTTTATTTTTCATATAGTTTTTTCAAACTATATAATATATGGAATTCATATTTCCATATTGTAACGACTCCCAAAAAAATGAGAATAAGACAAAAAATGGAGGTTGCACCATCCAAGGAAAATTGGGCCTAATTTGAGGTGTCATTTGGAACCATGTGATTGGGCCATGTGGTAATCCCTCATTGGTCCACATCATATGCCACCTCTACCACCTACTTGCCATGTGTCGACTTGTGGTGTTGCCACATCACCTTTTTGTGGGTCCACCTGTTTTTTTTACTGGGCTGCCACATTAGCTTTTAGGGTCCCACTATGCCTACCACATGTTGTCCATACGTCCTGCCACATGGTAGAATGTTGAATTTGACATGTTTTTTGTTGTTTGGTACAAAATTCAAAATGCAATAATTTTCTCATACATACTTGGATTTGAGTTCCATTTGTGCCATTTGAATCAGGACGACAAGCACTACAAACTTGTACTAGTTAGAAATAACTATGACCACTTTGAATTTTGACCATTTCTAAGCCCTCTTGGTCTCTTGAGAGTGTCTGGAGCCACCTGGATCAATCCTCCCCACTGAGGTGCTTTCGGTCCACCATAATCATGAAAACAATTTATAGCTGCTTTGTACCACGTCTGCACCACAAGTGTCCTCTAAGGTCACCCTTCATTCTCCTTCACCTTTTTTCTTCTCAGCCATAAGGGATGACCCAACACCTACATCCTCTGCAAACCTTTAGGAAAATATTCTTACAAATTACCTTCTTAATTGAATGACCAACTATGAATCATGCATCCCATACTTTCCATGAGTTTATAACACACACTCTATGATCAATTTTACATAAAAATGGAATTCAATACCCCATATACATGGCAAAAACATAATTTTCTCTTAACAGGTGATAGAAAACACATCATCACTTTTACATTTTAAATTGCAACACGTGATTTACAAATTAAGGCCAAAATAAGCTAACACATCTAGAAAAGCCATATCTCACTTATCAAAGTGAATGGATTATCTTCTTGTGGCAAATTTGCTTGCCAAACAACTGTTTCATCTGGTTCATGGATAGAAAATTTGTCTTCCAGACATTACCCTGGATGGAGCCTCCAACACATGGCTCTTTGATGGCCACTTATATCACAATGACTACAATGAGTCTCATTCCTCCAAACCTAATTTACCTTCTTCTTTTCGCCTGGTGGATAAGGCCTTTCATGTCTCATCCTCTTTCGTGTTGGCATTCTCTTCCAATAGTCAACAAATACATGGTTATGTAATGCACAAAAAATATATGTACTTCCATGCGAAGATTTATGTTCATTTTTAGTGACATGCTTGTAATAAAAATGAACATTAGAATACTAAGAATTCTTATACCTTTCTTGTTGGTCTCGGGTGCAAACATGGGGATGATAAGTTGCCTCAAATGTTTCTTCGCAATTTTCATTGTCATAGGATTATGGTGAAGTGTTCCAATCATTCTCTATCCCCAATGGTTTCAAACATGTATTGGAAGCTTCTGACACCTTTGAGCACTGTCCTTTAGTGTATCCCAAACGTGAATCGAGGTATCTGTACAACCTCTAATGGATGAGTTATGCCTTGGCCATTAACACCAAGTCCTCCTCCTTTATACCCCATTTTCATAAGGAGTCTCATTCCAGTTCCTGTAATGGGTATCTCCACATTTCCAACAGAAATAATAGCATGTGAAGATGAAACTGAAGAGAAATTAGCATTTTTTACCTCAATTTTTGATTCAACCATAGGTGATGATGGCCTCTTTAAGCCTTCGTTGCGCTTCAACTTCTCCAAGGCCTCTTCTGTGGCCCGCAATTGAAGTGGAAATCTCTGCTTCTCTTCTTTCTCTTCTTGTAGTAGCCTCCTTAATTGAACATCCTCTTCTCAAAGACTCTGGGTTGTCTCCTCATTTGAATGATCAGAAGATGGTGAAGGTGACGAAGAAGATGCATAAGCACTGGAAGATGTGGATGAAGCTTCATTATCCGATATTTCTTTCTCCTCTTCCTTTATTCTCTTCTCATAAGCATCATACATTATGTCCACCAATTTGGACATCTTGAGCATGGCCTTGCACATGTATTTTTCATCCTCTATTGCTGCACGTTTAATCAATGTTTACAATCTCAATTCGTGTCAGCAAGAAGACCGCTCTGATACCACTTGATCTGGGTTTGTTAGCTACTGGATTTACTCATCATATTTTACTTCTATGATGTGGTTAAAATTGGAGTGAAAAGAGCACTAAAAGAAGACATATGCATTCTTTAATCAAGAGGAAACAAGACAAAAATCAACAACATAAGAACTTGAGACGTTGATAGCAGATTTCACTGAGTGTGGGCTACGTCTACGGGCCCAGTGTCAAAATGGGATAGGCCGCTTCATATAGTTCTGGAAATGGTGATGATATAAATGGAATATTTTTTCTATCATACAAGGATATGTTCCATAAACATGAGTGGCTTGTCACTCCATGAGACGTTATGCTACAGGAACTCTCACTCACAATAGACCTCCTATCATCATGACATAACCTCACAAAAGGTGACGATGAGTATCCCTTAAACAAGGTTACATAGGGATCATAACAATCCATGGTGAATACATCTCTCATGAAGTAGAAACATAGAGCCCACAACATAAATCAAGCAAGGATATCAACAACATATCACAGCAGGGTTTTGTTTCAAAAATTTAATTTCCATATGTATTTGACAGTGCCTTAGCTATAAAGGAATATAATTAAGTCAATTTTACTATTACATAGACTTGGTAGAAGTATGGGACAAGCAAAAAAAATCTCTAAAACCTTCCTCACGGTCTAAATCTGTTGTTTAAGTGCATGTAAAAATATGGAATTAAACTCAAAAGTTATAGTATATGTACAATAAATACTAATATAGTATAGTAAGATGAATATAAGAAATTTCTATATCCTTATATCCTTCATTAAAATTCTTAGTAGGATTAACTCTCTATAGATAGAATATAATCATATACATATCTTAATTATTCTATGCAGATACAAATTTAAGATTGAATGTAAAACAAAAATCTACATATGTTGTAAGAGGGAAATTTTTATACACCTCAAATAATACAAAACTCATCCATATATGTGAAAACATAATATATAAAAAATAGAGATATGTATTATGTGACTTATATACATATATGACTCAATTCAAAATACTCAAGTGTAATTAAGGATGGAATAGTAAGAAAATAATTATAAGTGAATTATCGAGTATGATATTACAAATACATCACAGTCATCATCTTTATATAATGTACAATTAATGATAATAATTTTTTTAGAATGATCGTGAAATATGGTTGTGAACACCGCAGCCATAAACTAGGGTTTCGAGGACTTTGGGCAGGATGCCCCTAGAAAATCGTCTACCCAAGCGTGAGGGAACCTTTATTTTTCTAGTGTGCCAATAGGCTCATGCATGACAGACAATAGTAGGGGGACGATGGATCTTCCCTCCTTTGGTTTTCCCTCTAATGGAGTGACGACAGGGGGTGACAGTGACCATTAGCTAAACTCTGGCTCATTTGTTGACCCATCTAGGAGGTCCCCCACAACGAAATCACCAACAATTGTTGTTGAAGAAGCATCAACAGTCACATCCTCCACATGCATACCCAAGGCCACAATAAGAGCCAATATTGAGCTCCCAACTCATTTAATCAATGGAAGAATCTAATATATGAAGGACCATGCACTCATAGAAAATTTCATGGGATTCTGGCCTACAGAAAAATATTTTTTGGGTTGGATCACATCCAAATGGAAACCCAAGGGCCATATCGATCTACAGCTATGTGCCAAGGGTTTCTTCAATATGATATTCACATGCATCGAAGATAAGAACTTAATCCTAGAGAGAGGGCCACATTTTTTCAAGTCAGGAGGTCTATATCTGCGCAATTGGGTCGAACGCTTCAATCCAGACATAGAATATTTTAGTTGTGATCAATTATTGGTCACACTCTACACCCTACCACAAGACTATTGGGACAAGGTAACCCTTCAAGGCATTGGAAAATCGAAGGGTGAATTCATAAAAATAGTGGAAGAGAGAAATATCAATAGGCATGCAGCCTATGCAAGGATATGTGTATACATGCACATCGTAAGGTCTCTCCCTAATGAGGGAAGTCTGCTTTATGATGACTATGAATGGATCCTAACTGTAGATTATGAACATGTATGATTTCGATGCAGGAAATACCACCATCATGGGCACCTATTCAGAGACTTGCCCCTAAATCAAAGGTGCACTTTGAATAACGACTCCACAGAAAAAGACACTGAAGGGTTCATGAAAGTCTGTGGAAGGAAAAGCCATACTAGGAAGTCAAATATGAACCAGAGAAAAAAATCCCCAACCACAAGAAAAAACTTTGATGCCCTAGATAAACTGAATGAGGATGAGAATGGAATCCCAAGAGACTCAGATCGGCCCCCACATGAGAAATTACAGGCTCCGGGTACCCAACAAATCAAAATCCAACTGGAAGCCTTTCTGTAACCCCAGTACTCAATGCATATGATGGAAAACTCAGAAAAAAGCAAAGGCGTAGCCCTCGAATCAATCCCTGAAGCAATGGAATAAGGACCGGAGAGAATTGACTACGGGTACCTAGACATTATAGGGCTTAAAGATGCATACAAGAGGAAAGAATTTCTCTCAATCCCCCAACAAAAAATCCAGAAATCAGAGGAAGTACTCATTAGAGCTCAATAGATACCATCCGTCGATATTCAAGGTGGTACACTCCTTAACACAAAACTCATTCTGAAAGAATACCAAAAATGAGGAAGAAGAACATATCTGTAGTGACTGATCATTATGGGTAGAGAGCTAGTAGAATCAGGGTGCTATCCCAAGTTAAATAGGTTCTACTCAGTAGTTCCCAACACCTCTCAATGAGGCTCATCTCATGGAATATGAAAGGGATAAGTAGCCTCTCCAAGCATAGGTTAATCAAGAAAATAATTACTAAGGAAAACACCATGATTTTATTTATGCAAGAAACCAATGCTCTAGCTCAACTCTGGATACAATCTTCAAAATACTTTGGAAAGGCTGCAACACCCTAGTCGTCGATGCGTGTGGGGCTTCAAGAGGCCTAGTGATTATCTAGAACCCCCACTTGATCACCCTAGATAACAGTTAGGTAAATCCACATTTCACTCAAGCTTCCTTCCACCTGATTGAAACCAACATTCATGGAAATCTCACGAAGGTCTACTTCCCACAATGAGTGAAAAAAAAAACAAATCATTTAAATAGCATAGTGGATCTCCAAAACCAGCGAACTCACCCTCTTTGGCTAATTCGAGGAGATTTGAACATGATCACAACCCTTTAGGAGAAAAAGGGATTTAGAATATATCTTGACATGGACAACACCAAACTCAAGTAATTCATCCAAGGTAGTCATCTAATAGATCTTCAAACATCCAATGGAATATTTACTTGGAATAACTAGAGGGGAGGATCCCATAAAATTGCATCAATATCGGATCGCTTCCTCATCATGGAGGACTTCATCCACCTGGGAGGAGAGCTAGGAGCCACCATCACTTGGGCCTCTAGTTCGATTCATTAGCTGATTGAGCTTCAATGGCTAAGACTAGTTATTCCCACACCCAAACCTTTTTTCTTTGAAACATTTTGGCTCAAAAAACTAGGGTTAAAAGACCTTATCTCGAATTGGTGGGCTACCCTCAATAAAACCTTCAGCAAAAAAATGTATCAGTTCCAATAGAAGTTAAATATGCTCAAAGGGAAAATGAAACTATCGAATCAAAATACCTTCGGAAATATCTTCAAATACCAAAGAGAGATGGAAACTCAAATGCAACAACTCCAACAGAAATCATCTTAGAAATAATATCAGTAGACTTAGTGGCCAAGGAAAATATGCTAACACCCCAAGTTGAAGAAAGAAGAAGTCAATAAGAAATCCTATGTAAATAAAAATCACGGATTTTCTAGGTCAAGGAAGGATAATGGATTACAAAAAAAATTCACCGCTCCACAATCCAACATAGGATGCACAATAGAATCACATTCTTGAAGAATCAAAATGGGGAGCGTATGGAAAACCATGAGGATATCATAGAGGAACTACTCAATCACTTCAAATACATCCTCAAAGAATCCAACACAACATATTCCAAAACTAGTCAAAGAGGATCAGAACAAGATGTTCTTCCAAGCCACAACATGAATGGAGGTCGAGCAAGTGGTTTTCCAACTAGAAGAAAGGAAATCCCCAAGCCCAAATGGATTTATCACCAAATTCTTCCATTTCTTTTGGGATACCATCAAAGAGGAGGATTGGGGCATAATGGAGGAATCACAAAGTACTCACTGGATTCTTCCAACTCTCAATGCAAATTTCCTAACTCTCATCCCAAAGGAATATAATGATGCTTCCCCAAGTAATTATAGACCAATACTACTCTATAATGTTATCTACAAAATATTTTCGAAAGATATAAATAATAGATTGAAGAAAATTCTTGCTATGCTCACCTTTCTAGAGAAAACGGGCTATGTTAAAGGCAGACATATCCTTCATGGAATCATTCTAACCCATGAAGTCATCCACTTCTTAAAAACCTCAAAAAATCATGGCATGCTTCTCAAAATTGACCTTTCCAAGGCCTTTTACGAGCTCCACTGGAACTACATAAAATATGTGCTTCTATACTTTTTCTTCAGTCATACCTGGGTTCACTGGATCATGAGCCTCATATCCTCTCCCTTCATCTCTATCCTAGTCAATGGCATCCCCTCGAAAACATTCAAACGCTCGAGGGGTATAAGGCAAGGAGATCCTATCTCGCCATTTCTCTTTATACTTATGGTCGAGGGTCTGGGCTGCCTGATCAAGAGCTCGATCCGATCTCATGAACTTTAGGGTATCCCCGTACACAATATTCCTCCCATTTCCCACCAAATTTTTTTGTATTACAACATTATCATGGGACACCCCTATGTGTAGGAAGCTAGCACCCTTAGAACCCTTCTTGAATTTTTTTCTGAAGCCTCTGGAACCACTGTTAACCCTAAGAAATCTCAAATATTCTTCTTCAATATTCTCATTGCAACCCAATGCAATATAGCTCACATCCTTGGCTTCATCACAACCTCTCTATTGTCCATGTACGTAGGGGCTCCTCTCATGGACCTGGCTATCAAACACTCATCCTGGAGAGAGCTCTTAGACATAATGGAAAATAAAGTGTCGACCTAGACCCACCGCTCTCTCAACGTTGTTTCACATCTAGTTTTAATTGAATATGTTCTTCAATCTCTACCTATATGCCTATTTTATATTTTGGCTCCACTAAAATGGGTCCTCAAATCCATCTGCAACCTTCAAATAATTTTTCTCTGGGGGGATCCAAATATAGGCACAAATGTGCAGTAGTTAAATGGAAAGAGGTATGTATGCCAAAAACGCAAGGAGGACTTGGTCTAAGAGATCGGGAGCACAATAACATCACCATGGGCATTAGTATATGGTGGAAATGGGTCTCCTGCCCACAAAAACTATGGGTGAACTTATGGGCAGTCAAATATCAAGGAAATTAGCCCAAGGGGGAACTAATCAGATTCAACATTTCTCTTGGAGGATCCCAAATCTGGAATGCAGCCAGTGAAAAAAATATCTGATCCAAACTAACAGCTTCTGGGAAATGCGCGATGGAGCTCAAGCTCATTTCTAGGAGGACTCATGGCAGCAAATTCGAAGCCTCTACTCGACCTCCCCTCGCCCCATCTAGTGCATGATCTTATAGGGAAGAGAAAAAAATTGTGTCTATGACTTTTGGACTAATTATATAACTCAAGGTTACAGGAATTGGCTCCACATAGATAGATGGAAAGCAGATTGCAACAATGAACAACAAAAGGATATTTGGGAGGAATTAACAAAAAGGAGAATCAGAGCTCAGTGAGGGATATACCTACTCTATTGGGGCCATACTCTGAGTGGAAATTACTCAACTAAGAAAGCCTATCATCTTATTCAAGCTCCCAACCCTAGTGACAAAAATCAGCTATGGAAGAATATATGGACAACTAAGCTTTGGGCCAAAGTAGCTATATTTTATGGCTTCTAATTAAAATATGCTTCCTCACATGGGATAATATTATAAATAGAGGTTTTATGGGTCCTTCGAGGTGTCCCCTATGTCAAAATGACATTGAAACCATCGATCACCTATTGGACCTTTGCCGCATATTCAACACTTCCTGGGACAGGATTGAGACCCTCTCCAGAAGATCCAACTGAGACTAGGGAAACATCACCAACACCATTAGAAGGTTGCAGGATAACCCCTACTCCAACAATCTCCTAAATTGTCTCTCGCAACTGATTCCAGTCCTACTCATATGGAAGCTATGGAAAGAACGAAATAGCAGGATATTTAATGATGCAAATTTAAATCAAGAGAATATTTGGGCCAAGCTACACAACAACTTGGAAGAAAAACTTGCCTTGGCACACTAGGGGAAGGATGAATTCGTAAAAACTACAACTGAATGCACCATATGTAACAATTATCATATGAGTATTAAACGTCCTGTTGAGAACTCCCCCCTGCGCACAAGTAGGATGCTCTCCTAAACACTGGAATCCACCCCCCAGTAGGATTTTAAAATGCAACTTCGATGGAGCCTACAAAGGAAATCCATGGGAAGTTAGATTTGGGGGCATATTTAGAGACCCTAGCAGAAACCCCTTACACGCCTACTACGGAAACCTGGGATGGGATAGCAATAACTCCGTGGAACTAGAGGGGCTTATCCAAGTTATTTCCATAGCCATTGAGCTTAATTTTTTCCCACTGGAAGTGGAAGGAGATTCTCAACTCATCATCCAAGCAACCACCCACATCCTCGTTTGATCTTCTTCCATAAAGGTCTCCACCAACTTGCGACTAGCAAACTACCTCAATTATCTATAAGAACTATTACAGAATCATAAGGCCATTACATTCCACCATGTGCATATAAAGGCAAAAACCACAGCAGACCTCCTTGCCAAAAAAAGGAGTGGGTATCCAGTCAATGCTCTACCACTATAATTTTCCTTAGATTCAGGACGAAATCCTGTGTGAAAGTTGGATCACTGTCCTACAAAAGGATCAAATTTCCCCAGATGCGGGTGATATGTCTAGATTACACAAGGACAGATCCTCCCATGCTTGGGTTGAGGTCAACCTACAACTCCAGATCTAACATGATTCAGAAACTCAAATCGTTAATCATTATACTGACGCTCTGCCTAACTTGACCTGTTTCCACACTTTGTATCACATGCAATCATACTTTTATTTTCGCTCACTACCTCTGTGCTCATGCCACAAGTCTTCAAAATGCACAAAAGCTCCTCATTCAACCATCTCATTTCTACTCCAGTAGGTCTCGAGATCCAACGCTATTAATCCCTTCACCATCACATTGTTTCTCCAACTTGCATCGTACACCTCCACTCTAATTTTCCTTTGTACTGTGTGCTCCCACTACTGCGTGCCCCCAACAACGATCCCCCTGTCGCACACCCTAGTGCTGCGTGCTCCTCCCCCTGTGATTCTCCTTTCAGCGCACCCCATTCTGTGAGCCCCCATGATAGGCACTTCCCCGTTGAGAGCCCCTCCTCCTGTGATTCTCCCTGCTATGTGCCATCTACAATAAGCACCGCTGCTATGTGCCCCCTTGCTATGTGTCACCCCATTACGTGCCTCTGTTGTGCGCAATCCTCTTGCACGTCCCCTGCTATTGGCCCGGTCTCATTGTCGACATCCCTCTCTCTGCTCAATAGCCTATCCATGGCCCGACGACAATGCGAAAAGCCCATGAGGGGCAGCCATAGAGGTGCATTCTCAGGGCACTATCACTGCAGCCAAGACTAGTGTCTTGAATCCATTAAAGGTTCCTCTTCAGGAAGCCATGAAATGTAGGATACAAAAACGCCTCAGTGCATCTAGGGAGAAATTGTCTTGACTCCGGAGAAGCATAGGGGAATAAGAGGTCCTAGAAAATGTACCATAGCACACTCTGAGCTCCACACTCCTCGAAAAACCAATATTCTCCCTGTTCACGAGCCAGCGGAGGAGGAGACATATGTTTGGATCATGGGTTTGGATGGTATCTGGACCAGAGTTTTAGATGCATAGTATCCTGTTGCTCATATCATCCGTGATTCCCCTCTAAATCCTCCACACGAGTGCACAACTAAGGAAGAAGCCATTGCGTGTGAAAATGGATGCCTCATCGAGGAGAAGGACCCTGCGATAGAGGATGATGAAGGAACACCGTGATTGCTCGATAGAATGGTTAATTTATGTTCTTTTTCAACTAAGGACATACTTCAACTATTTTATTTTATATTTGTTACAGAATATTTTGTAAAACATTACTGTATGACTCTATTAAGGGGTTGGTTTCCTCCCAGGAAAATAAACCAAAATAAATTGTTACATGCAGAACATGTAAATGAAAATAATTGGATAAGAAGTATAGCTATACTTAAAAGAAGATGTGAAACATCAAAACTGTGTTTGAACAATCTGAAAAATGTTTGTATAAATGTCAAGTTGAATAGTACTCTGCAAGTGAATTGTTATGATAAATACAACTACAATAGTGGTATAATTTTTTTTTTTAACAATAAGAATGAAATGTAATTAAATACAACATTCTGCAAATTAAGTGACATGGGTAACTATTCTCAAAAAGGATTTATTTTTAATATGAAAATTAACAGGATTCTAGAAAAAGGAAAATCCTAATTTGACTAGGTGGGTGTGGCTAACCAACAATATACAAAATCCTTGAGAGAGATAGAATGAAATGCAACTTCATAAATTACATCCTGATGACTTGACTTATAAGAGACTGAAATCTAGGAAATTAAAAAATTCTTATAACAGAGAAACGATTTCACTGTATCATTATAATGATAAAATTGAGAAATATAAGCACCTCTATATGAGAATGATACAACATCACTTAGGTTCCTCAATTTCAATGACTAAAGGATGGGTTTATAATCCCTAAATTATAAATAAGTGAAATCTACGCATTTTACAAATTGATGAAGAGAAAAAATTTAGGTCGAACATATGCTAAAATGCTATCGCACAGAGAAATGACAGAATATAAAATTCACAAAACCATAACTCCAAAATTGGGGAAGTAGAATCCAATTAAAAAGTTCTAGAATGTAACTATAACGATAACTTAATGTGTAATATTAAAATGTAGTTTATTGAAAGTTGTCACTACTTAGATACATATATATCAGCTCTCAAAATTTTCATGACTGAGAAGAATTGTATACAGTAAGTATAAAAACATACATGGTATACTGGAAATAAATTAGCCATGCTACTATAGGATTTAAAAACAAAATAACAATGAAAACCCATAATACTATGCTATCCATTAATACCAATGAGTTACATCATTCGTTGACAAAGCTGAATCATTGAAATTTTATAACATTCGAAAATAAAAATGAGGAGAGGGAAACAATGATACATCCTTTACCTAAATTCCTCATATAGGCCATTGGCTGTGCGTTAAGGAAGAGGAACCAACATAAGGGTTCCATCAAGAATAGAACCATGTACATATAATTAAATTAACCAAAATCAATTTAACATTATAACAATGTCATGAAGAATTCCCATTAATAATTCCAACATTAGAAATGGAAAATGAATTTTATGGTGTATCATTACATTGAATCTCTCATTAAGTGCTCCATTAGATTATTTTAATCGTTGAAAGTTTTACCTCCAACTACGAAATCTAAGGCACACAATTCAGTATAGAAATAACAGTGAGTATGGTCTCAGAATTCAGTCATATTTATCATGAAAATGCGTGAAATGGTAAGAGATTTGTGAACTGGTTGAAATGGGAGAAGTTTGGCCATAATCCCAACTAATAGAAATTTAAAATGAGATATGCCGGAATAGTCCCAAACCTTAGGGTTTGAGGGACAAAATCTCCATTGTCTAAAGAGTAATGAATCTCCTGTGTACAAGTGTCCTGGAGTAATAATTATGATCACATGGAGCCATGTGACGGACAATAAAAAACGTAAACACTGGAAAGAGATAAGGTAAGGCATACATTAAAGAGTTAATGAAAAATGAATATTGCAACCTTTGAATGGAGTAATAGGAGCGAAATTTAATTAGCATCAATTAAATTAAAATTAAACAGATTCCAAACTTACTTTCAATCAAATTAATGAAATACGATGATAAGGAATATCATTAGAATGGAATTAATTTTCACCGCCAATGAATTAGAGTTAATACAAACCTTAATGTATAACCAAATAAATTAAATAGTATGATGAGACGATAATAAATTCAAATTATACATTTCGGTTATGAACTATACGTGGGTTATGGAAGTTCAACATATATGCTTCCTAGGTCTCTTATGGTTAGGAGAATAATGAATGAATGGTAGCATTAATCACTATTCAATTCATAGGTGTAGGAGATGGAAATATATAATTTAGTAAATTATAACTTTAGGTATAGTGATATGTAAGTATACATTAAATATATTAAAATGCTATGTGGAAAATTTTTAAAGGAATGGTAATGGTAAATTTGAAGTGAAAATGGGATACAAGGCATGAGGGAGACATGCATAAAAACATAAAGGAGATAATACCATGAATTAGTATAGGTAGTAAGTTATATGAAATAAACCTAGGAACTAATCATAAGAGAGGAGAAATAAAATAAAAAGATAGATCTTTGTGTTGAACTGTCATTACTAAAGTAGGAAATAAAAAAATATATCGAAATAGGAAAATTATCATGACCAGAAATAGCAGTAAAAGAAAAAAAAATTGGTTAGTGATAGTTGTTACAAATGGTATCAGAGCCCATGTTGAAAACTCTAGGCTTATGCCTCCCAACATAGGGAAAACATTTTCTATTGTCAACATTATTTTAAATTATTATTTGTTAATACTAATATAATTTTGTGCATCAGATTGAAGTGTAGAAATAGTTACAGTTGTTGTCATGAATGATGGAGAAGAGTTGTACGTAGAACTAGGTGGCGGAGGAGCCCCACCAAATCTAAATGCTCAAATGGTAGAAATGATAAGGAACCTGCAACACGAAATTGTTTAGCTAATGAATAGCACTAAATGTTGTTGCGTGCTAGTAATGAGAAAGAGAGGTTGATAAGGGAATTAACCTCTAGGTCTAGCCATCATAGTGAAGACCAAGAAATAAAGAGAAAAGAAAAATAACCCAACTCAAAGAGGTCTGAAAGTGGGGAAGAATATCGATCAAAATAAAAAAGAAAAAGGAGTTGCAAGGGGAATTCCACAAAATTAAGCCTCCGACCTTTGAAGCAGAGAAGGAAGAGGATGCGGAAGCTGGGCTCCTGAACATGGTCAAATACCTCCAGGTATACGAATAGGGGAGTAATATAAAATCAAGATTGGCAGTTTACCAGTTGCAAGATAAAGCCACTCTTTGGTGGGAAGAGAAAAAAATTATACACTTTCTTGATGAAAAAACTGTTTCATGGGAAGAATTTCAGGAGAAATTTAAAAACAGATATCTTAGTGAGAGGTATTATGATGATAGAGTGAAGTAATGTCATGAGTTAAGGTTTGGACAACTCACTATTGATGAAATTGTGACTACATTTACAAATTTACTTCGCTATGTGCCTTACATCATGAAATAAAAGGCCAATGTACAACGATTTCTGAACTGACTACCTACCATCTACAAAGAAACAATTGAATTTGATAATATCTAAAATTATGGATGAAATTTTTCGTAAAGCATGACTATGCTACCAACAATTTAAAGATAGAAATGATCAGTTCAAAAACTTGCAGAATAAAGAGAAAGGGAAGGTGGAAGAAAGGAAAATAATTTCAAAACCAGCATATCTGAAGAATTATGGGAAAAAACACCAGTGGGAAAATTTTAATAAGATTGGGGAAAATAAGACAACACATTTCCACGTTGGTTCCAATCCAATGGAAGCAAACAATAAAATATAAGGAGTAGTAAAATTTGAAGAACCATTCAAATGTTGTGGGTGCAGAGAACCTCACATGTTGCAAGACTTCCAACAAAACACTCGTACAATCTATAATATTCAATGAGTATGAAAAGCAACTACAATAAATGATATTGCACGAAATATTCCCCAGATCAGTGTTGCATTAGAAGACAGACAGGTTGAACATCAATCAACCATGATTGAAATTGAAGGTATGATTGTTGGCCAACCTGTATCTATTTTGATTAATCCAGGATAACATTGAAGTTATATTAGCCACTAGATAGTGGAAAATTTTAAATTAAAAACAAAAAAAATTCAACACTCTTGGTTGGTGCAGCTAGCTACAGGAACCAAGAGGAATTTACTCATAAAATCCCCAAAACTGTTGTAAATTTAAATGGATATAAGACTGAAATCCAGTTAAACATCGTTCCTTTAGGATCTTATGATATTCTAGTTGCAATGGATTGGGTGGAACAATAGAAATCAATAGTGAATTGCATGGATGTTGTAGGAAAATCGGTAGTAGTTGATGGAAAACCAAAACCAGTGTCTATCAGACATATTTCTACATTAAAATTAAAACGAACAAAAAGAAAAGGCTGTCAAGTATATGTTTTTCACATTAAGGAATTGGGATAGCCAAAAAAAAATGAGGCTATAGAAGACTTACCTGTAACAATGGAATTTAGGGATGTATTCCCACATGAAATCCATCATGTGCCCCCTAGAAGAGACATTGACTTTTCTATTTAACTATTACCAGGAGCTACCGTGTTTCCATGGCACCATATAGAATGAGTAATCCTTAACTATTAGAGTTGAAACTTCAATTGAAAGAGATTAGGCAAAGGGTACATTAGACCAAGTGTGTCTATGTGGGGAGCACCAATATTGTTTGCTAAAAATAAAGATGGTACTTTCTGAATGTGTATAGACTACATACAATTAAACAAGTTAACCATCAAGAATCGATATCCTCTTCCAAGAACATATTATATATTTGATCAAGTAAGAGGAGCTGCCATATTCTCAAAAATTAATTTGAGTTTGTAGTCTTACCCTTTGGACTGACAAATGCCCCTACTACATTCATGTGTTTAATGAACATTGTTCTACATAAATATCTAGACAAGTTTGTATTATTTCTCATAGATGATATTTTGGTATATTCGAAAAATGAATAAGGACACCAAGAACATCTTAGAATAGTGGTACAAACCCTTATAGGGCATCAGATGTGTGCAAAACTTAGTAAATGAGAATTTTATAAAAACAAGATTCAATATCTCAGACATGTCATTTCTAAGGATGGATTGGCGGTAGATTCAAAAAAGGTACAAGAAATATTTAATTGGCCTGTACCCACAAATATACTAGAAATACAATCATTCATGGGTATTTCCAGATACTACCAAAGATTTTTGCAATGATTTTTTTCATTAGCCTACCCGATCACATCATTGCAGAAAAAAGGAGTGAAGTTGGAGTGGACAGCTAAGTTCCAAAATAGTTTTGAAAAACTAAGACAAAAATTAATTACTGTACCTATACTGAAAATTGTTGATCCAAATAAGGATTTTGTGGTATGTATTGATGCTTGTATAGAAGGGTTGTGAGGAATATTGTTGTAATAAAATGCAATAATAAATTACAAATCGAGAAATATAAAGAATCATGAACAAAATTATGCAGTATATGACTTAGAACTTGTTGTTGTTATACATGAACTAAAAATGTGCAGACATTATTTGTTGGGAAATAAATGTATATTAATGACATATAACATAAGTTTAAAATATTGATTTACCCAACCAGATTTAAATGCCAGAAAATCAAGGTGGTTAACTTTCCTCAGTGAGTTTGGTATGGAAATAAAACACATAAAAGGAAAACAAAATTGAATTGTCAATGATTT
The DNA here is from genome assembly GCA_034641835.2 of Pinus albicaulis. Lineage (NCBI taxonomy): Eukaryota > Viridiplantae > Streptophyta > Pinopsida > Pinales > Pinaceae > Pinus > Pinus albicaulis. Next base: position 1,325,217 of record CM076572.1, read on the forward strand.
AAGTAGACATTCTCATCAAATTTTGGCATATACAGGGACTAGTGTAAGATTCGATGTGGAAGAAAAAATTCAAGAAATATTGTCACAAGATCCTTAATATGTAAAATTGTAGGAAAAATTATGTCAAGCTGAAATTACAGGATATACTATAAATCAACAAGGATGGATGAGCTACAAACAAATACTATATATTCCTAATGTAGCATATTTAAAATAGGAAATATTAAATGAATACCATAATAGACCTTATGCAGGTCATCCAGGTTATCAAAAGATAATAAAAACATTGAGGAAAAATGTGTTTTGTCCAAGCATGAAGAAGGAGGTAGCTGATTAATTGGTAAGATGTTTGGAGTGTCAACAAGTAAAAGTAGAACATCAACATCCTGCAGGGCTACTAAATCCTCTCCCTATTCCATAATGGAAGTGGGAAGTGGTATCAATAGACTTTATTATTGGACTGCCACATACCAAGTATTAACATGACTCAGTAATGGTTGTAGTAGACACTCTAACTAAATAAACACATTTTTTGTTGGTGCAATCTACTTTTGGCACAACACAAGTGGCTAATGTATTCATGAAAGAATTTTTTAAATTACATGGAATTACAAAATTTATTATCTTTGATAGAGATGCAAAATTCACATCAGCTTTTTGGAAAAACTTTTTTGGAGGAATGGGTACAAAGATGAACATCAATACACCTTACCATCCTGAAACAGATGAACAGTCTGAGAGAAAAAATCTGATATTGGAAGACATGATGCGCATGTACGTGATGGATAGACCCACTAAGTGGGAAGATTTTCTGCATTTGGAAGAATTTTCTTCTAAAAATAGTTATCATGATTCAATTCAGATGAGTCCTTTTGAAGCTCTGTATGGTAGAAAATTCCACACTCCACTCAACTGGAGTCAACTAGAGGACATATTAGTCCTTGCACTAGAGCACTACATGAAATGGACCAGACTGTGAAAATAATTTAGCAAAATCTTAAAGTAGCTCAAGATCGCTAGAAGAGTTATTCATATAAGAAAATAATTCATAGGGAATTCAAAGTTTGAGACCGTGTTTATCTAAGGAGTAAACCTCACAAAAGTAAATTTCATGCCGGTAGTTGTGCAAAGTTATCACCTCGATACTGTGGACCATTAGAGGTTTTGCAGAGAGTGGGGCCAGTAACTTACAAATTTTTTCTACCTACTCATATTAAATTTCATAATGTTTTTCATGTTTCATTATTGAAGACATATGTGCATGACCCTACTCATGTGATTAACTTGATTGTGATACAAATGGAAACAAAAGGGGACTTTCTTCCAGAACCACTTTGTATATTGGAGCAGGAACAAATCGTGCTCTGAAATAAAATAGTAGTTTAGGTGAAAGTGCAATGGAAGCACTTTGCACCTGGGGAACTGTTGTACAGTACAACAACCCTCCCCATTTCAATTTTTTTAGAATAAATTTCATTTAGAAATAGGTCCCTTTTTATTTTTAGATAGGAATAAAAGACTTAGAGGAAATCTGATCAATTTTGAAATAAAACAATAAAGGTTCATTTTTAAGAGAGCATATATTGCATAGCAAGTGTTTATAAATAAATGCAACATTGAAAGAATTTCCGATCCGATAGAATATAAAGACTTTATCACATAAAAGTATTTAAATGGAAAAAAGTCCGACGTACAATAATCGCAATCGCAAATCACAAACGTTTTAAACTTTCACATTTGTTTCGATGCGATGCGATTGATCACAATCACATTTCGGAGGAATAAATGTTATATTCACTCATGATACTAAATCTCCGATGCGATGGACCCCACTGTAATCGCAATCGCAAATCGGCAAATATCATTTTACAACTCGTTTCTTTTGAAAAGATCCGACGTGATATACCATCATCGCAATCGGAAATCGGTGGAGATCATAATATGTTATTTTTTATCCGTTTGAAAATCCCCGATGCGATCACTACTTAGTATTTTTGTTTATTTTTACATTGCGCATACACTATTTATTCATCGCAATTGCAAGAATTCAAAAGGGAAACTTTATATTCTTATTTCAAAAAACCCCGATCTCCGATTGTACGTTTACCATTAATAGAAAATCAAATGAATAATCACGATTGATTTTGTTTTGAATGCGTGAATGTGACTTGTATAGAAAAAATTTAAGTTTTAACACGGATTTAATAAATTGAAGACAACGAATAAATCCTTTTGTATAGTTGTTCTCTTTATTTCATTTTTCACCACGTCTGAAATCTTTTCTCCATTGTAGAACTCCATAATATCTAATCCTTTCATTCGTTGAGAAAGAGAAACGATACCACACAATGAAATGTCTAAGAGATCGAGGAAAGAAAAGGCCACTGTCGCTGCAAAGACCCCTAGGTTCGCCATGGTACCTAAAGCGAAACCAGCTAGAATTAGGCTGGTTACAGACACATCGTGTCAAGGTCTTGGAAAACTATCTTGGGAAGAGGTATATAACCTCATTGAAAGGGAAAAACCTAAGGTCACTGTGGCAAAGGCAATAGTTCCTGACGAGGATGATTCAGAGTCTAATTCAGAAACTTCTCTTCAAGCACTTACGAATTCATTCCTACACTGAATTGCGGCTTGGGAAAAAATTTTCCCTACTATGATGTGATCCGGTGGGTGATAGATAATGTCGCCATCCAGAACAGAACGTTTGTTTTGGCTGCTAGGACAACATTTGGTTCATTTAAAGAAGAGGATATTAAAGCAATGTACCACCTTCTGGACCTGCAAAAACATTACAACAAAACCTTCATCAAGGAATTTGCTGCAAATAATAAAATTCAGTCAAAGCCAATGAGAGAGTGGAGAAGAGCTCTAGAGAAGCACAAAAACGAGGCATTAGGTATGTACTCTTTGGAGTCCCTTTCACCTCCATACTGTTATGCCGCCGCAATGATGTGCCGAATGTTTAGGAATGATAATTCAGCTAGGTTTTTTATACAAATGCTTCCTTTAATCCACTCTGCTGTAAATTCTGAAATCATGGATTGGGTTTTCATTCTTTCAGATAATATAGCCAATAGGATTCACGAGTATAGAAGGGATAAGAACACTAGAAACACAACCCCATTTTACTTTTGTGCTTATATTCTAGATGCCATTTGTTTTAACTCTAAATTTCCTATTCTTGGTTGGAAATGGAACCCCAAAGAACCCGTTCCTATCCATATTTACCATAAGTTCTTATGGAAGGGGCATTTTAAAAACCATGTTTATAGAGTTTGTCACGGTTTCCTCATCCCTATTTATCAAACTATTTTTGGCCGATTTCCTCCCAGACTTTCTGAAAAAGCTAAGTCTAATTTATCTCAGATTGGTGACTGGTTTGGGGAAGAGAAGTTTACATATGTCAGAATTTTTGGGAGCATTGTAGAACCCCATATTTTACCATTGTATATTCCAAATAAATTGTTGGCACAAGAGATTTCCTATTAGTTAACAGTAGAAGGTATGTCCAGGTCTTTGAAGAATAACAAGAAATCGATGTGGACTACCATTCTATTTAATTGTGGAGATTTTACTCTTAATAACTTCACACATGCTGAGAAAGAGGTTATCAAAATCAGAGATCTTAAACTCTCTACAGTCCAAGTTAGGCAATCTGATCAAAAGAAGGTGGCTTTTGATTTCACCACTTCAGTTTCAATCGCTGGATTTGAGCATGAACCATATGAGTTTGATGATTTATTTGTTTCTACTGATAATTTATCCCAAGTTTGTAACTTAGCTAAGTCTAAGTTTCAGACGGAAGAGATGAATAAATTAATGTTATTTAGAAGCCAAAGATTTCTCAAAATGCCTCTAAATCAATTACAAATTCTTGTGCAAGAATCTGAAACACAGCAAAAGGAAAAAGATGATGCATCTCATAAAGCATCCAAAGAAACATCTACCAGCGCGGCCAATGTACAGACACAGAAGGAAGTCATAGGAAATAATCCTATTGTGCAGAAAGAGAATACTAATGGTAAACTTAATATACATATTGATCAGCAATCTACAACTTAGATAGGAAAGGAAATCACAGGTACTGAGACTGATGTGCATACTAAGAAAGGGGACACAGGCAGTAAGCCTATTGTACGAGCAGTAAAAGGAGATATGAGAAATAATATGGATTCTCAACTTGGAAGAGAAGAAAATACTGAAAAAAGAGTGGAATCTATTGAACTTATAGTTTCTCCCCTTTTGTTGAGCCAATATGAACAATTTTCCCAGCAAATAGGACAACAAAATAATCCCCAAGTTAATTTTTTGGAAGATCAAGATATGGAAGTTATTCCTGAACATCCTACAGGTGAAATTATGTTGACAGTATAAGAGATTCCTCCTCTTGAAATATTTTACGGTCCTAAGCATAGGGTTTTTGTTAGAAAACAGAGGAAGAGGAGAAGAAATGACTAGGATCCAATTTCAACATGACAAGTGGAATTTATGAATATTTTTTATAAAAATGGTGAGGTGAATCTGCCAGAGGATCTCACCAAACTATCTCAATACGCAGGTGGCTATAGTTATGCATATATAGACAAAGCTTCTGAATTTTACCAGCTGATGAAACAAAAAGACTTATAGATAGCTATGTTAGAGGAACAGGCCACAGAGAATCAGCAAAAGCTTGTTCATCAAGAAAAAAAATTGCAAGATCAGGAGCTCAGATCTAAATAGCTAGAAGAGCAGCTTAGCATTGAAAAGAAGAAGATTGATGAACAAAACTTGAACAAACAGCAGCAGTTGAGTCAAGAGGTAGAAAAGTTACAAAATATTTTTCAAAGTGAGAAGAATGCAAAGATTGAACAAGAGAAAATATTCCAATCAACATTGGACAAGTTCAAGGATTACCCTAAGTTAGCTCAATTCAAAACTGAAGCTCTTGAAATAAACAAACTGCTATCTCAGCAGTTAAATGAATTTTGTCTAAAGTTAGCACAAGTTGAGCCCTTGTGCGAAATAACATCATATTTGATAGATGAAGGAGTCACTCTCAGGCAAGAAATTGACGATGCTGATGATAAAATTTCTAAATTCCTTTCATGGCAGGATACAGAGCAAGGAAGAAAAGCTAGTCTTCCCAGAATTGAGGAGAGACACAAGGAAATTTTATTTGTAGAATGGGAATAGCAGTTGATGAAATCAGAAAGAGCTGTATCAAGAGCTAAAAGTTTGATGAATAATACAAAAAAATTGGTTAATGACAGCTTGTACATCACTAATTTGATCTCAGATTGTACCCCAGGCAAATTACCAAAAGTAAAAGGAGTCGATTCCAGGTGGAAAGAAGAGATAATCAATAAAAATCAATAGATTAGCAAGATTCAAGGAATTTCATGGGATATTATGTGGACTTATCTGATCAAGCCACACAATCAAAAAATGGCTATCAAATTCCTTTCAAATGCCATTCAATGTATCATTCCTGAATTCTTTGATGCTACGTATACAGGGCAGCTACATTCAAGGCTGATTCATCCAACAGAAGTGAAAGATATGCTCAAAATCTACCATCTGGGCACATTAAACGCATGAGATAATCAGTGAATCAATTTAACTTCAAGATTGCAATTTTGTTTCTAGATTTCTGATTAGATAGATTGTAGGAATAGTTTTAGTTATTTTGTTTTATTAAGTACCTATTTAAACCCCTTTCATGCATTTAGAAAGGGGTCCTAAATTTGTAATATTTTGACTTGGAGATTACATTTCTGTACTCCATTGACTCTTATATTCTTATAAAGGATCACGTCTGGTGGTTCTATGGAAAATTGCCTTTAAGAATTGCATTTTTGTATCTTGGAGTCTGTTTTACATTGAATTTGCTGGATTTGGATATCGAATTGCATCGGAAGTATCAAGATGGATATGGTATTTCTATCTATTCACTATTAATTTTCTTATGTTATGAGATATTCTTTTTAAATTTTTCTATCCTTTATATGTACTTGTTTTACAATATTTATTTATACATATCATTTCTCAGTGTGTGGAATATTCATCTCTTTCAGTATATGTCAATGATATATAAAATGATGAATGCAATGTGTTATTATAACTCTGTTTAATTTCTTAAACAGAGTTATCATTATTTGATACTGCATATTTCAGTTAAATTATAATACATTTTCATGGTTATTGATTTTATTGAAACAATTTTGAAGTTGTGTTCATATTTAATACCCGTGTTAGTTTTAGAATTATTTATCAGTCATCGATTAAATTAGATAGATTTTTTAAGTCATTTTAGTCCTATTTTCAATTTCATTCAATCATTCCATCACCAACCCATTTAAGTTATTAGGAAACTGGTCCTATCAATCCAGTCGGAGCCACCACACCAAACGGAAAAGGAGTTTTGCTAAGGTCCCAACCAGGTGGTTATCCCCCAATGTTTGAAGTAGCGATTTTCGAGGTTTCAACATTTTTGGCGCTAGAAGGAGGGCCCAAGCTATGAATGGCAAGTAAATCCAAATCTACGGGCCATTCTAAGAGCAACTCACCCTCATCACCTTCTTCAATTTCTTCCACATCTCAAATCACCAGAGAAGAAATTGATAAGAGTATTCAAACACCCACTACCAAAGTCTCAATTCAATCAGATAATCAACCTACTGAGTCTCCTGAAGTTGAAGCTTTAGTTCATAAATTCCAATGATTCTCATTATCATTAGAAGAGTCTAAAATATTTTAAGGTAGTGTTACTTCACAATTTGTTTCTTCTAGACCTCTTACTAGGTCACATAGTGAAAAACTTGGTATTCCTCCAAAGGAATTTACTTTACCTAGTAGAGTTAAAACAAGAAGAACCCCATCAGAAATAGACAGTGATATTAGTTCTTCATCGCAAATTCAATCATCTATTTCCCAAGCCCCAACTCAAAAAATTGCAGTTGTCTCATCATCATCATCTACTCAAAAAACATATGTCCAAACACCAATTGTATCTTCTAGTCCTTCAACTGTTACTACTCATACACCAGTTGTCACTTCTAGTTCTTCAATAATCATCACAACAATGGCACAAAGACCATGGATTAGTCCAGGAGCTGTTAATATTCCTGCACCCTTATCTGATTTACTAGATAATCCTGGAAAATGGCTTCCAAATTTTAGTCCTAACATGAACATACAAGCTAAAGAACACATAAATAACTTTATTCTTGCTGTAAATTTGAATGCAGTAGAACATGAAGATGTTGTGGTTAGGTTATTTTCTTATACTTTGCAATGGTAAGAAAGATCCTGGTATTTTTCATTACCTTCAGATTCTATCACAAGTTGGGATATTTTCCAAGAGCAATTTTTGACCAAGTATGGAGATGATAGATCAATAGCTACCCTAATCAATGATATCTCTAATTTAAAGACCGAGCCTAAAGAACCCATCAAAGAATTTAATTCCCGATTCAATAAACTCTTGAATAATATCCCTACAACATCAAAGCCTAGTGAGCAGGTTAGAAGTGAATGGTATATCACTACTTTGCCTTCAAACATAGAAATTTTTGTTGATAGAGAAGCTAAACCGAATTTAGCTGAGAACATGAAAGAAGCGATTGCAGTGGAAAAAAGGATTATTGCTTTGGATAAGAAAAAATCCATTGAAGAAAGAAAATCCAAGAAATTCAGCTTTAAAGATGATTCAAAGAAAAAGACACCACGAGATCCATATGACATGGAAGGCTTACAAAAATTTCTCAAAACCATGTCCAATGAAATGGTTGAGATTAAAAAGTAAGTGGCAGAGACTTCTACCAAAAGACCATTTACGAATTTCAAGATAAATCAAGATGAAACTAAACCTCCTAATTCAATCTCCAATGTAGAATTAGAAGAAGAGGAAGAAGAAGACACTCCTTCAATATCGGATGAAGAGGAAGAAAAAGAGGAAATAGTTGAATTACATGGAATGTGGGATTTCATTCTCCCTATCTAGGACAACGAACAAGAAGCTATTCCTATAAGTATGAGGAGGAAATATGCAGCAGAACCTACTCAATTTGCTCCTAAGAAGAAAAGCACAACTTCAACTACCAAAGACAAATCCCCTGTCAACAAAGCTTCTCCCTTACCTACTCAAAATCACCCATCATCCTCTAATCCTCCTACATCAACATCTAAGACTTTGGTGGTATAAGATCCTATGGATTATAACATTATTGAAGACATGAAGAAAACCAGAGCGAACATTTCCTTACATGAGCTCAACAAAATTAAACATCAACAGAAGCAGTTATTGAAAGAATTAAATGCAACACCTACTGCTCCTGTATCAAGTGGTGTAATTTCCAAAGCAGCTAAAGGGACTGGTAAACCCCCAGATAAAGTAGATGCCACAGATACTGTTATTATTGGAGAAAGATCAAATTCTCAGACACCTCCTTTTCTTTTGACTTATGAAATCTACAATAAGAATTTGCATAATTTTTTGATAGATTCCAGAGCATCCTCTAATATAATGCCTACTTTAGTTTGTGAAAAATTGAATATTGAACCAAAAAAGTCTGCAGTTCACATTGTTCAATTAGATTTCTCTAAAGTTTATGCTGTAGGAGAAATCAATTTAGTTACTATTCGATTAGCTTCTGATCCTAGGATTGTCCAAAGAATTGATATTCTGGTCGCAGATATTTCCGAATTCTTGGATTAGTCCTGAGTAGGGATTGGTCTGCAAATCTTAATGGTTATATCACAACTAATTATTCACATATGTGGCTTCCCTACAAAGAGAAACCAAATCAAATCAAAGTTGAGCGAGAAAAACACATGATGCATACTGTAACTAAATTTGAGCAAGGAAATGAACCTGTAGCTTTTAATAACAATATCCTTTGAGGTTATTCTGCTGAATCATTCCTTGGGAATTTCACAGGACTATAATCACCCTTTTCTGTAAATACTTTTATTTCGCAAATTGAAAATTTTTCGCAATCTGATTCTTCTAGAATTGTTAATATTTCTGATACATCTGTAGATAAACCTGTAGATAAGTATTTATTTTGATCATTATATTTTGATGGATCAAAATCTAGTGATGGAGCAGGAGCAGGATGCATCCTAATTGATCCATAAGGAGAGAAAACCATGCTATCATGTAGATTATAATTTGAGTGCACAAAAAATACTGCAAAATATGAAGCCTTGATTCAAGGGCTTTATAAAGCTATAGTGTTAAATGTAAAATACTTGAAAGTATATGGTGATTCCAAAATTGTCATAAGACAAGTAAGGAATACTATCCATTTTCTTTTAGGACATCTCAAACATTATCAAACCCTAGTGCAAGACCTTACCACTCAATTTTTAGCATTTAATATCTCTTCTATTCCTAGAAATCAAAACACAGCAACTATTTGTTAGCTAATGTTGCATCCAAACTCCTTCCTGCTAAAGATTGCAGTCCTGATAGATTTTTAGTAGAATTGATTTTTCACACATCTGTTCCCGATAATATCACAAACTGGAGAGTATTATACCATGATGAAGATATATTAAATTTCTTGACTTCGGAGAAATCCTATGATGAACAAATCATTGATGAAAATAATCATGATCTGCAAATTACTTCAAAAATTAATGAAAATCCTATTCCTAAATTTGTTTTTAAACTTGAGGATCTATATGATATTAAATACAGATTCAAGAATGTTACTAATGCTAAAATTCAAAGTTCTACTTTGAAATTTGAATTAGTAAATCTTGGCTCTGAGTCTAAACCTCAAAATGTTAATCTAGGACTCAATTTAACTCCAGAAGAAAGAAATGCTTTCATCAAACTTATGAATAGGTATAAAAATGTATTTTCTTGGAATTATGAAGACTTAAAAACTTATGATACTTCGGTTATTCAACACACACTTCCAATGTTGTTTGATGTTAAGCCTGTTCAACAAAACTTAAGAAATATTCATCCAAATCTTGAAAGTCAAATCAAAACAGAACTCAACAAACTTTTGAAAGCCAGAATCATTTTTCCTGTAAGGAATTCTAATTCGGTTTCTAACATGGTACCTCTCAAGAAGAAGAATTGTGATATTAGAATCCGTATTGATTTCAGAAATTTAAACAAGGCATGTCAAAAGGAAAATTTCCCATTGCCAACAATGGAACAAATACTTCAAAAAGTAGCTGGTTCTGAACTTATGTCCTTTCTTGATGGTTTTTCAGGTTATAACGAAATATTAGTACATCCTGATGATAGGCTGAAAACCACTTTCAGAACCAAATGGGGAACTTATGCTTATCAGAAAATGCCTTTTGGTTTAGTAAATGCAGGAGCTACTTTCCAGAGAGCTATGGATATAAAATTTAAGGGTATAATTAATATATCAGTTGTTATCTATCTTGATGACATAACTATATTTTCAAAGAAAAGAGCCAATCATCTACATGATTTAAAGCAAATATTTGAAAGATGTAGAATATTTGGTATTTCTTTAAGCCCAAAGAAATCCTTCCTTGCTCTCAATGAAGGAAAACTATTAGGGTTTGTTGTGTCAAAATATGGTATATATATTGACCCTGAAAGACTGAAAGAAATTTTTGATATTTCTTTACCTCATAACAAAAAATCCATGCAATCATTTTTAGGGAAAATCAATTTTGTAAAAAGATTCATTCCTAATTTTTCTCAAATTATTTTATTTATGCAAAATATGATTAAGAAAAATTTAGTATTTAAATGGGGGTATAAAGAGAAAGAATCCTTTGACGCAATCAAACAGGAAATCATTAATGCATCTGCATTGAATACTCCTGATTTTTTTAAAGATTTTATTCTGTATACTTTGGCCACCGAAACATCCTATGTTGTTATTTTAACACAATTCAATGATCAAAAAATAGAAGCACCAATTTCTTTCTTTAGCTCAAACCTGCAAGGAGCTGAGCTTAATTATTCTGATGTAGAAAAACAAGCCTTGCTATGTTTAAATCAATCAAACATTTTAGACCTTTTCTCCTAAAGACACATACAAAAATTATTGTCCCATTCTCTGGAGTGAGGCAATTATTAATTCAAAAAGAAGTAGGAGAAAAGAGAGCTAATTGGGTAACAAATTTGCAAGAGTATGATATTGATATTAAGCCAGCTAAGATTGTTAGAGGGAAATTTTTTTGTAGATTATTAACAGGATCTCACAACATACCAGAAAATCAAGATCCAAATAATAATGTTCAAGTAAATCAGATAAGTGTTATAGATTTTGAATCTCAGTACGCTGATCTGATATTTTACTTGAAAAATGGGTATGCTCCTTCTAATCTCAGCTATAAGAACAAACACGCTTTAATATTGAAGGCTATTAAATATGAAATCATTGATGATGTGTTATTTAGAAAGAATTAAGATTCAATCCTATTAAGATGTCTTGAAAAGACTGAAGCAAAAAAGGTATTGCAGGAATTACATTACGGACCAGCAGGTAGACATTTTGGAGGTGATACCACAGCTCACAAAATCATCCATGCTAGATATTATTGCCCTACCCTTTTCAAAGATACACATGATTATTTGAGGAAGTGAAAAATTTTCCAAACTGCTAGTGAAGCCAAAGGAAGCCAGCTTTTCCTTTGCAACTAGTAAGTATTGAACAACCATTTGAGAAATGGGGGCTTGACATCATTGGTGAGATAGTACCTCACTCTTCCAAACAGCACAAATACATCCTTACAGAAATAGATTACTTCGCAAAGTGGGTAGAAGCAATTCCTCTAAAGGTTATAGCCAATTCTGATGCAATTATTGATTTCATCAATCAATTCAGCATTACCAGGTTTGGTGTGCCTAACGCTCTTGTCTTCGAAAATGCATCTTATTTTTCAGGAAATAGTATAATGGAATTTGCAATCAAAATAGGTTTCAAATTGAAATATTCAGCAAATTATTATCCACAAGGTAATGGTTTAGCTGAATCTACTAATAAAAATCTCATCAAAATCATTGAAAGGACCATTGATAAAAATCAAAAGAATTGGCACAAGTCTTTAATCTTTGCATTATGGGCTGATCGTATTACTGATAAAGCTTCAATAGGAACTTCACCTTTCAATTTAGTTTATGGAAAAGAATCTCTGATACCATCAAATCTAGCTCTCCCATCATTAGCCCTAGTGCAATTTATTGAAGAAAATCCTTCATCATCTATTCAGTTGAGATTTGATAAAATTCTTAAATTAGAAGAAGATAGAGAAAAAGAAAAAAATATTCATGAAAAACATCAACAACTTGTAAAATCTTATTTTGTTTCAAATTCCACTGGCTCAAAAAAATTGTCAATTGGTGATCTTGTTCTGAAATGGGATAAAGCACATGAAGAAAAAGGTAAGCATACCAAATTTCAAAAAATGTGGCTTGGACCATTTCAGATTGCTGAAAAGATAGGCTCATATACATTCATACTCGAAGAATTAACATGAAAGAGAGAATCTCTTCCTGTAAATGGGTTTGTCTTAAATAAATTCTTTTCATAAGGAGGTAACCCCTTCTTACTTGTACATATTCCTTTCTGCAATTTTTGTTTGGTTGTTAATAAGTCTCTAATTGAATTTTTACTATTAGAAAATGTCTTAGGAATAATATTATAAATACTTATTTTGTGTACATAAGAATTTTTAGGGAAATGATTACAATTTTGGATAGTTTAAAATAAAATGTTAAACATTGAAAATCTGTTTAAAACATTTACATGATCTTTTGAAACCTTGAGGAAAATGTAAATCATTATAAGTTTGTTAAGCATAGAAAGGTTATATTTAAAAAGTAAAGACTTTTTCAAGCTTTAGCACACAAAAAACTCTAAAAATTGTCATCCATTGATTATTAAGGGTACAACCATTTCACCCCATCCATTTAAGTTGTGATTTTTTAGAAATTATATGGAAAAATTTAAGAGATAAGAGGTCTCATCATGAGCCTGCTTACCATGATCATAAGAAGTAATAAAGCTGACATTACCAACACTGCATACCAAAATAGGGTAATGGCTTATAAATGTAAGACAAGGGGTCTCATCAAGAGTCAGCTTGTTTAGTTTAATTACAACTAGTGGATGACATTGTTATTAACTTGCTACCAAACAAGAACAATGGCTCTTAAACTAAAAAATAAGTAAAAGATAAAAAACATGAGATAATATGTCTTATGAATTTATTTTTAAAGAGTTATAATCTTAGTTGGATGGGACAATGAAATGGTTCATGGTTAAAAGGTAACCCTGTCGAGACTATGAACGTTTGCTGGAAGCAAAGGCAATGCCTATGAAAATAGAGTATATTACAAAATCTAAACTTGGGAAGGCCTCTAACTTCATTATTATCAACCAATAAAAGTTTGAGAAAACCAAAAAAATGTTTTTATCTTTGAGGAATTAGAAAGAAATTGTGAGTGATTTTTATTCTTTTTCAGAAGTTATATTTTCTTTAAAATTTCTCTAAGATAGTTTTCATTATCTTTAAAAACTTTTACTTACTAGAAATATAGTATTCATTTTATTTTTTCAGAGATAACTGTTTCTTCTAGTGAATCGCCAATTTTTGTACGGTACAACAACCCTCCCCATTTCAAATTTTTTAGAATAAATTTCATTTAGAAATAGTTCACTTTTTCTTTTTAGATAGGAATAAAAGACTTAGAGGAAATATGATCACTTTTGAAATAAAACAATAAAGGTTCATTGTTAAAAGAGCATATATTGCATAGCAAGTTTTTATAAACAAATGCAACATTGAAAAAATTTCCGATCCGATAGAATATAAAGACTTTATCACATAAAAGTATTTAAATGGAAAAAATTCCAACGTACAGTAATCGCAATCGGAAATCGTAGATATCTTTAAGTTGTATATTTGTTTTTCAAAAACTCTGATGCGATTGAACCAATCGCAATCGAAAATTGCAAAGGTTTTAAACTTTCACATTTGTTTCGATGCGATACGATTGATTGAAATCGCATTTCGGAAAATCAATATAATATGCGCTTGTTTTATAAAATTCTGATGCAATGGGCCCCACCGCCATCACAAATCGCAAATCGCAAAATGAAAACTCTTTGTTCAGTCATTTGCAAAACTCCAATACGATGTGATTGATCGCAATCGTATTTCGAAGGAAGAAACATTATATTCACTCATGATACTAAATCTCCGATGCGATGGACCCCACTGTAATCACAATCGCAAATCGGCTAATATCATTTTACAACTCGTTTCTTTTGAAAAGAGATGATGCGATATACCATCATCGTAATCGGAAATCGGCGGAGATCATTATATGTTATTTGTTATCCCTTTGAAAATCCTCGATGCGATCAATACTTAGTATTTTATTTTATTTTTACATTGCACATACACTATTTATTCATTGCAATCGCAAGAATTGAAAAGGGAAACTTGATATTCTTATTTCAAAAAATCCCGATCTCCGATTGTACATTTACCATTAATAGAAAATCAAATGAATAATCACCAATGATTTTGTTTTGAATGCGTGAATGTGACTTGTATAGAAGGCATTTAAGTTTTAACATGGATTTAATAAATTGAAGACAACAAATAAATCCTTTTGTATATATGTTCTATTTATTGCATTTTTCACCACGTTTGAAAGCTTTTCTCCATTGCAGAACTCCAGAATATATAATCCTTTCATAAACTGAGCAAGAGAAACGATACGAGACAATGAAATGTCTAAGAGATCGAGGAAAGCAAAGGCCACTGTCACTGCAAAGACCCCTATGTTCGCCATGGTACCTAAAGAGAAACCAGCCAGAATTAAGCTGGTTATAGACACATCATGTCCAGGTCTTGGAAAAATATCTTGGGAAGAGGTATATAACCTCATTGAAAGGGAAAAAGCTAAGGTCACTGTGGTGAAGGCAATAGTTCCTGACGAGGATGATTCAGAGTCTCATTCAAAAACTTCTCTTCAAGCACTTGCGAATTCATTCCTACACCAAATTGCAGCTCGGGAAGACATTTTTCCCTACTATGATGTGATCCAGTGGGTGATAGATAATGTTACCATCCATAACAAAAAGTGTGTTTCTACTACTGGGACAACATTTAGTTCATTTAAACCAGAGGATATTAAAGCAATGTACAACCTTCCGGACCCGTAGAAAATTTACAACAAAACCTTCATCAAGGAATTTCCTGTAAATAATGAAAATCGGTCGGAGCCAATCAGAGAGTGGAGAATATCTCCAGAGAAGCAAAAAAATGAGGCATTAGGTATGTACTCTGTGGAGTCCCTTTCACCTCCATACTGTTATTCCGCCACAATGATGTTTCGATTGTTTGGGAATGATAATTTAGCTAGGTTTTTTATACAAATGGTGCCTTTAATCCACTCTGCTGTAAATTCTGAAATCATGGACTAGGCTTTCATTATTTCAGATAAGATAGCGAATAGGATTCTAGAGTATATAAGGGATAAGAACACTAGAAACACAGCCCCGTTTTAATTTTGTGCTTATATTCTAGATGCCCTTTGTTTTAACTATGAATTTCCTATTCTTGGTTGGAAATGGACCCTCAAAGAACTCGTTCCTCTCCATATTTACCATAAGTTCTTATGGAAGGGGAATTTTAAAAACCATGTTTATATAGTTTGTCACGGTTTCCTCATCCCTATTTATCAAACTATTTTTGGCCGATTTCCTCCCAGACTTTCTGAAAGAGCTAAGTCTAATTTATCTTAGATTGGTGACTGGTTTTGGGAAGAGAAGTTTACATATGTCAGAATTTTTGGGAGCATTATAGAACCCCATATTTTACCATTGTATATTCCCGATAAACTGTTGGCACAAGAGATTTCCTATTAGTTAACAGTAGAAGGTATGTCAAGGTCTTTGAATAATAACAAGAAATTGATGTAGCCTAATTTTCCATTTAATTGTGGAGATTTTACTCTTAATAACTTCACACATGCTGAGAAAGAGGTTATCAAAATCAGAGATCTTAAACTCTCTACAGTCCAAGGTAGGCAATATGATCCAAAGAAGGTGGCTTTTGATTTCACCACTTCAGTTTCAATCGCTCGATTTGAGCATGAACCAGATGAGTTTGATGATTTGTTTGTTTCTGCTGATAATTTGTCCCAAGTTTATAACTTAGCTAAGTCTAAATTTCAGACTGAAGAGATGAATAAATTCATGTTATTTAGAAGCCAAAGACTACTCAAAACTCCTCTAGATCAATTACTAATTCTTGTGCAAGAATCTGAAACACAACAAAAGGAAAAAGAGGATGCATCTGATAAAGCAGCCAAAGAAACATCTACCAGCGGGGCCAATGTATAGACACAGAAGGAAGTCATAGGAACTAATCCTGTTGCGCAGAAAGAGAATACTAATGGTAAACTCAATATACATATTGATAAGCAATCTACAGCTTAGATAGGAAAGGAAAGCAAAGGTACTGAGACTGATGTTCATACTAAGAAAGGGGACACAGGCAGTAAGCCTGTTGTACAGGTAAAGGAGATATGAGCAATAATGCGGATTCTCAACTTGGAAGAGAAGAAACTACCGAAAAAGTAGTGGAATCTGCTGAAATTATAGTTTCTCCCCATTTTCTGAGCCAATATGAACAATTTTCCCAGCAAATAGGACAACAAAATAATCCCCAAGTTGATGTTTTGGAAGATCAAGATATGGAAGTTATTCTTGAACATCCTACAGGTGAAATTATGTTGAAAGTATAAGATATTCCTCCTCTTGACATATTTTATAGTCCTAAGCATAGGGTTGTTGTCAGAAAACAAAGGAAGAGGAGAATAACTGACAAAGATCCACTTTCAACATCACAAGTGGAATTTATGGATATTGTTTATAAAAATGCTGAGGTGAATCCGTCGGAATATCTCACCAAATTATCTCAATACACAGGTGCCTATAGTTCTGCAACTATAGACAAAGCTTATGAAGTCTCCCAGTTGATGAAACAAAAACACTTACAGATAGCTATGTTAGAGGAACAGGCCATAGAGAATCAGCAAAAGCTTGTTCAGCTAGAAAAACAATTGCAAGATCAGGAGTTCAGATCTAAATAGCTAAAAGAGCAGCTTAGCATTGAAAATAAGAATATTAATGAAATAAAATTGAACAAACAACAACAGTTGAGTCAAGAGGTAGAAAAGTTACAAATTCTTCTGCAAAGTGAGAAGAATGAAAAGATTGAACAAGAGAAAATATTCCAATCAGCATTGGACAAGTTCAAGGATTACCCTAAGTTAGCTCAATTCAAAACTGAAGCTCTTAAAATAAATAAACTGCTATCTCAGCAGTTAAATGAATTTTGTCTAAAGTTGGCACAAGTTGAGCCCTTGTGCGAAATAACATTGTCTTTGATAGATGAAGCAGTCACTCTCAGGCAAGAAATTGATGATGCTGATGATAAAATTTCTGAATTCCATTCATGGTAGGATACAGAGAAAGGAATAAAAGCTAGTCTTCCCAGAATTTAGGAGAGACACAAGGAAATTTTATTTCCGGAATGGGAACAGCAGTTGATGAAATCAGAAAGAGCCATATCAAGAGCTAAAAGTTTTATGAATAATACAACACAATTGGTTAATGACAGCTTGTATGCCACTAATTTGATCTCATATTGTACCCTAGGAAAATTACCAAAAGTAAAATAAGTTGATTCCAGGTGGAAAGAAGAGATAATAAATAAAAATCAACAGATTAGAAAGCTTCAAGGAATTTCATGGGATATTATGTGGACTTGTCTGATCAAGCCACACAGTGAAAAAATGGCTATAAAATTCCATTCAAATGCCATTTAGTGTATCATTCCTAAATTATTTGATGCCACACATACTAGGCAGCTACATTCAAGGCTGATTCATGCAACAAAAGTGAAAGATATGCTCAAAATCTGCCATCTAGGCACATTAAACGCAAGAGATAATCAATGAATTGGTTTAACTTCAAGATTGCAATTTTGTTTCTAGATTTCTGATTAGATAGATTGTAGGAATAGTTTTAGTTATTTTTTTTATTAAGTACCTATTTAAACCCCTTTCATGCATTTAGAAAGGGTTCCTGAATTTTTAATATTTTGACTTGGAGATTACATTTCTGTACTCCATTAACTCTTATATTTTTATAAAGGATCACATCTGGTGGTTCTATGGAAAATTTCCTTTAAGAATTTCTTTTCTGTATCTCGGAGTCTGTTTTACATTGAAGTTGCTGGATTTGGATATCGAATTGCATCGAAAAGTATCAAGATGGATATGGTATTTCTATCTATTCACTATTAATTTTCTTATGTTATGAGATATTCTTTTTAAAATTTGTTATCATTTATATGTACTTGTTTTACAATATTTCTTTATACATATCATTTTTGAGTGTGTGGAAATATTCATCTCTTTCAGTATATGTGAATGATATATAAAATTATGAATGCAATGTGTTATTATAACTCTGTTTAATTTCTTAAACATAATTATCATTATTTCATACTACATATTTTAGTTAAATTATAATACATTTTCATGGTTATGGATTTGATTGAAGCAATTTTGAAGTTGTGTTCATATTTAATACTCGTGTTAGTTTTAGAATTATTTATCAGTTATAGATTAAATTAGATGGATTTTTTAAGTCATTTTAGTCCTATTTTCCATTTCATTCAATCATTCCATCACCAACCCATTTAATTTATTAGGAAAATGGTCCTATAAATCCAGTCAGAGCCACCACACCAAACGGAAGAGTTGTCCTAAGGTCCCGACTGGGTGGTTATCCTCCAATGTTTGAAGCAGCGATTTTCGAGGCTTCAACAGGAACATACTTGGGAGTGAGAAGATGTGATGAATAAAAAATATCCATCATTTTTTAATGAATGAACAGAAAGATCTGCAACACCGAGGACGGTGTTTTTGTTTTAGAAGGGGACTATGCAATATCCCTGTTTTTCAACTTTTATAAACAATGAATAAACCTAAAGGTCAAGTGGACCTAAGAAAAAACTATGTATAGACATATTTTTTTCAAAATTAATAAATGAATGTGGATTTTCATTATTGTAAAAATACAAGAGTAAATTGAGACGAGGAATTCAAATCCATTAGGATGGAATAGGATGATATGACTTTCCCAAAATTCTCTAGAAATCCTTGGAGAAAAATAAAATAAAAACAAAATTATTATACGGCAGAAAAAGATCTAATAAAAGCCTCAGTAAAGTGGAAAGTTACTGAGAAGGGGTAATAATAAAACTAGACTGAGAAAAAGATAGTTTTAGAAGAATATTTTGTGGAAAAAATAAAAGTAAAGCCTAGGCTAAGGGAAACAACATCCCAAAATAGCAAGACGTCGTTATGGAAACAAGTTGAGGGAAAGTAAGCTTAAATAATTCCTAGTGTGAAAAATTGGTTGTCTACACTAAGGAAGAATTGATCTTTGCTTGGGGTAGAGCTGTGGAATAAGCTCAAGGTTGGGAGGAAAACAATCCTTATACAGTGGTATGTACATTCCGTGGAAATTTTTTGTTTCAGCCTACTATTATTAGTTATACTAAATTTAGAGTGGAATGTATAAAATTTATACGTTTTGTAAATTCTGGATGGAATTTATGTAAATTAAATTATAGATTTTATGTTTATTGTATAGTGTCTTGTTTCAGAAATTTAATTTCCATTTGTATTTGAAAATGTCTTAACTATAAAGGAATATATTTAAGTCAAATGTATTGTTACATATACCTGGTAGAAGTAGAGGAAAAACAAATAGAATATCTAAACCCTTCCTCAAGGTCTAAATCTGTTGTTTAAGTCCAAGTAAAAAGATGGAGTTAAACTGAAAAGTTACAATATATACACAATAAATACTCATATAGTATAGTAAGAGGCATATTGGAAATTTCTTTGTGCTTATAACCTTCATTAAAATTATTAATAGAATTAACTCTATACAGATAGAATATAATGAGATACATATATGAATTATTATATGCAGATACAAATTCCATATTGAAAGTAAAATAGAAATATAAATAAATATGGAAATTTGTATACACCTCAATTAATACAAAACTCAGCCATATATGTGAAAATATAATATAAAAAAATAGAGATATGTATTATCTAACTTCTATACATATATCAATCCATTCAAAATCCTCTAGTGGAATTGGTGATGGAATAGTACAAAAATAATTATAAGTGAATTATCGAGTATGATATTATAGCTACATTAGAGTCGTCATCCTAATAAAATGTACAATTAATGATAATAAATTTTTCAGAATGGATCATATGGTGGAAGGCTCTCCATCGTTCCTATGACCAACCTGAACCAGTATACGACTAACAAACAGACACTCTAACTAATGATCGCAAGAAAGAGAATAATTGTACAATATACCCAATTTAAAATTGAAACCAATAATGCAGTGAAAGTTAGAAATTCAATTGTTAAAATGGTATAAAAAATTAAACAGTATGTACAGTTAGAGGGCAAACTTATAATTATCTCTTTGATTTAGAAGAATTCCTTGCATCTATAATGAAGAGGATTGTAAGTAAAGTTGGAAAAACATTAACAGAATAAAAAAATTATTATAAAATATTGGAGTTCAATGTATAACAAACCTGTAATAAGGGAGTTACAAGTTTTCATAATTGACAAACTATTTACGAATGTATTCCATTTAGTTGTGAAAAGAAACCAAAATAAATTACTACTTGCAGAACATGTAATTGAAAATAATTGGATAAGAAGTATAACAATACTTAAAAGAAGAAGTGAAACTTCTAACCCGTGTTTGTATAATATGACAATTTTTTGTATAAATGTCAAGTTGAATAATACTCTGCAAGTGAATTGTTATGATAAATACTATGAGAGTAGTGGTATAAACATTTTATTTAACAATCAGAATGAAATGTAATTTAATACAAAATTCAAGAAATTATGTGACATGGTAAGCTATTCTAAAAAAGGAGTTATTCTCAATATGAAAATTAATAGGATTCTAGAAAATGGAAAATCCTAATTTGACTAGCTGGGTATGGCTAACCAACAATATACAAACTCGTTGAGAGAGATAGAATGAAATTAAACTTCATAAATTACATCCTTATGACTTGAATTATAAGAGATTGAAATGTGGGAAATTCAAAAATTCTTATAACACATAAACAATTTCAATGTGTCATTATAATTATAAAATTGAGAAATACAAGTACCTCTATATGATAATGATACAACATCGTTTAGGTTCCTCAATTTGAATGAGGAAATGAAGGGTTTATAATCCATAAATTGTAAAGAAGTGAAATATATGAATTTTAGAAACTGAAAAAGATAAAAATTTTAAGTCAAACATATGCTAAAATGTTGTCGCACAAGGAAATGACAGAATATAAAATTGACAAAACCGTCACTCCAAAATTGGGGAAGTATAATCCAGTGAACAAGTTATAGAATGTAACTATAATGATAACTTAATGTGTAAAATTAAAACACAGGTTATTGAAAGTTATTACTAATTAGATACATATATATCAACTCTTGGCATTTGAATGATCAAGTAGAAACGTATACATTAAGTATAGAAACATACATGCTATACTGGAAATAAATTAGCCATGCTACTACAGGATTTTAAAATGAAATAAGAATGAAAACCTAGAATACTATGCTAGCCATTAATACAAACGAGTTACAACATTCGTTGAGAGAGATGAATTATTGAAATTGTATAACATTCAAAAATAAAAATGAGGAGAAGGAAACCGTGATACATCCTTACCTAAATTTCTCATATAGGTCATTTTTTGTGCGTTGAGGAAGAGGAACCAGCATAGGGTTTCCATCCTGAATAGAACCATGTACATATAATGAAATTAACTAGAATTAATTTTAACATTATAACAATATTATGAAGAATTTCTATTAATAATTCCAACGTTAGAAATGGAAAATTAATTTTATGGTGTATCATTACCTAGAATCTCTTATTTAGTACTCCATTCCGTGATTCGAATCACTTGAATTTAAACCTCCAGTTGAGAAATCGAAGGCACACCACTCAGTATAAAATTAACAGTGAGTATGGCCTCATAATTCGGTCGTATTTCTCACAAAAATGCATGAAATGGCAGGATATAATATCCCTATTTTTAAGCTTTTATAAATAGTGAATAAACCTAAAGGTTAGGTGGACCTAAGGAAAAAATATCTATAGACATATTATTTTTGGAATTTAATAAATGAATGTGAATTTTTATTATTGTATAAATACAAGAAAAAATTGATACCGAGAATTCTAATCCATGGGGATGGACTAGAATCCTAAGAATTTCCCAAAGTTCTCCAAAAATCCTTGGAGAAAAATAAAATAAAAATAAAATTATTAGATAAGAGAAAAATAACGAATAAAAGCCTAAGTAAAGTGGAAATTTACTGAAAAGGGGTAAGAATAAAACTAGAATTAGGAAAAGATAGTTTTAAAAGAAGTTTTTGTGGGAAAAACAAAAGAAAATCCTAGGCTAAGGGAAACAGCATCCCAAAATAACGGGATGCCGTTATGGAAACAAGCTGAGGGAAATTAAGCTTAAATAAGCTATTCCTAGTGTCACAAAGGGGTTGTCTACACTAAGGAAGAATTGGTATATTTTTGGGGGAGAGTTGTGGAATAAGCTCAAGGTTGGGAGGAAAACATTCTTTATACAGTGATATGTATATTCTGTGGAAATTTTATGTTTTAGCCTATCGTTATTAGTTATACTAATGCTGTAGTGGAATCCAAAAAATTTAGTGTTTTATAAATTCTAGATGGAATTTATGTAGATTAAATTATAGATTTTATGTGTATTATATAGTGTCTTGTTTCAGAAACTTGATTTCCATATATATTTCACAGTATCCTGACTATAAAGGATTATAGTTAAGTCAACTGTACTATTACATATACTAATTATAAGCAGGGGACAAACAAACATAATCTCTAAACCCTTCCTTGGGGTCTAAATTTGTTGTTTAAGTCCCAATGAGAAGATGGAATTACACTGAAAAGTTATATTATAGTAAAATAATTACTAATATATTTTATTAAGATGCATATCATAATTTTCTCTATGCTTATATCCATCATTAGAATTCTTAACATAATTAGCTCTAAACAGATAGCATATAATAAAATACATATATGAATTATTCTATGCAGATACAAATTTTAGATTGAAACTAAAATAGAAATATACATATACTATAATATGGAATTTTTCATACATCTCAAATCATACATAACTCGGCCATATATGTGAAAACACAATATAGATAAAAATAGAGAGTTGTATTATCTAACTTGTATACATATATCAGTTTGTTCAAAATCCTACGATAGAATTGAGGATAAAAGATCATAGAAAATTAATTATAAGTGTATTATAAAGAATGATGTTACAATTGCATCAGGGTCATCATCTAATTAATATGTACAATTAATTTCAAAACAAAAATCCCGAGTGGAACAGATGGTGGAAAAGCCTCCATTACTCTGACGACCAACCTGAACGAGTATGATACTAATAGTCAAGTACTCTAACTATTGATTTCAAAGAATATTATAATGGTAGGAAGACAATATGAAAAACCTAAAATAAATAAGTCAATCAAAGTTAGAACTTAAATTGAAAAAATTGGATAACGAATTAAAGAGTATGTATAGTGTGAGGGGATACCTATAATTATCTCTTTGAATTCAAAGAATTCCTCCTTGCACCTAGAGTGAAGAGGACTGTAAGTAAATATGGAAATAAAAATTTACATAATAGACAAATTATTATAAAATATCGTAGTTGAATGTATAACAAACCTGGAAGAAATGGAATTATAGGTTTGCAAAATTGACGAACTAATTCCGAAAGTAGTACATTCAATTATGAAAATAAACCAGAATAAATTGTTACTTGTAAAACATGTAAATGAGAATAATTGGATAAGAATTATAACTATACCTAAACGCAGAAATGAAACTTCAAACGTGTGTATCAACAAGCTGACAAAAGTTTTTATAAATGTCAAGTTGAATAGCACTCTGCAAGTTAATTGTTATGATAAATACCACTATAGTAGTGGTATAAACAATTTATTTAACAAGTATAATGAAATTTAATTAAATACAACATTATGGAAATTTTTTTTTTTTGCTAAGTTAGAGTAATCTATTAACAAAGAAAAATATAGTACAACTGGCCTAGGCCATTACAGTGCCTGCAGAGAAGCATTTTAAGCTGACAGTGACAAGATTTTAGCTTCCCTGCAAGGGGCGCCAGCTAATATTACCCGAGATAGAAAAATCCCACGCAGGGGATCGAGCTGGAATGTCATTAACC
Organism: Pinus albicaulis; assembly: GCA_034641835.2. NCBI lineage: Eukaryota > Viridiplantae > Streptophyta > Pinopsida > Pinales > Pinaceae > Pinus > Pinus albicaulis. The sequence continues at coordinate 1,349,623 of CM076572.1, forward strand.
TGAAACTGGGAACATAGCTATGACACTGGACCGTAACAAGACTAGATTGAAACTGGTCTTTTGCAAAAATAGGACCAGAATTGAGAGAAACATTGAAACAGCAAAATACACCCTTAGAGAGGGCCGAGACAAAACAAAAGAAACAAGAAAGGAGGGTCGGATTACTCATCCGGAGGAACCTCCTCAATCCTGCAGCCGAAGTCTTCTGGTGCACTTGGAGCATGGGAGAATTCATCATTGTGGTGGGCAGCAGTGGGACAGGCCTGAACGCGAGCAGTTTCATCCAGTAGAGATGCCCTGGAAGCCTCAGGCTGAACCCTCGTGTTCTGCTGCATTGTGTCCATTTGAGCGCCGTCGATTGGAGCTTGCACATCAGGCAGACTCTCCGGAGTAGGCTCCTCCAAGAATACCACGGAGATGGCCACCGTAACGCGAGGTCTGTTGAGAGCACAATCAAACGAGAAGAGGGCCGTGTGCGACTGTGCTGGCAGCGCATCCCCAGAAGGCGAATCTAACCTGCGGCCAGAATAGAGCAAGCACCCACGGAGGAGGCAAGGGAGGCTGTCAGAATGTGCAGAGGTGTCAGACGGGGAGGAAGAAAGGGAAGGAGAATGCCTTCTGGCCATGCGTGAAGACCCCCTCCTGCATCTCATCCTATGCCTCAGCCTAGGCATTGTAGCAGCTTTAACAGGACTATAGCTGTGAAGCACCTAAGAGCACGTTGCAGGAGGAATGCCCAGACCCACTGTCGCGGACAAACAAGAGCCAGCTACAAAAATGTGGATGCTTTCATCGGGCTGCAGAAAATAGGTCAGACGGCTGCGCTTCCCAGTGATGGTGCGCTCTCTGGCTCTGTCCAGAACAGAGTTGCATTGCGAATTCACCGGCTGAGGGTTAAGCGGCTCCATGGCTTTTAACGTTCCCCTCATGCAACTCTGCAAGCGCCGCATTGAATAACCAGACTTGCAGATCTTATGCGAGAGATTGGTTCTGCAGTCGAGGTTGCCTCGAATCACCTCTGCGATAATGAGAATCGCTTCCATACCACAATCCATTAAATACCAGCGGATGAGAATTAACTACGAACAAGTGGAGTCAATGCAGCCGTGAGGGATGGCATGTGGCCTCCCGTCCGGTTGCTCCTGTCCTCTCACGCTCATTAACAACACTAACACCCGCATCCGGGGGGCTTGCCTCCTTCAGAATTAGACTGTGGCAGGTCCTCCTGTGATCCTCTTTCTGGATGATGTCCAACGTCCCAGCTCTGAGATTACTTCCACAATCAACCCCTAGATTGGCAAGTAAGTCCGCAACCTTGTTGCCTTCTCTTCTGGTGTGCTTGAAGAGAAGTGCCCTGTTTTCCTGTAGCCATCTTTCCATAATTTCCAATCTAGCTTCCAGACGCCAGCTGCTGGTAATCTGACGCGCTCTGGCCATGTTGAGAAGTTGAGCTGCTATGGTGATTAGGATCTGTGAGTCACCTTCAATCTCAATAGGGTGCATTCCCGTCTGCTGTGAGAGAAGAAGGCCTTGCCACAATCCCTCCAGCTCCACCGAATTTTTAGTATCCCAACCAATACTTCCCATGTACACAACAAGAGGTGCACCAGCGTGGTTCCTTATAATACCCCCAAAGCCTGCTTTGCCGGGATTGCCCTTTGAGGCACCATCAAAGTTGAGCTTGTAGGTGTTTCTGGGGGGGGGGGGAGTCCATGAGTGGTGTAATCTGTCAGAGTTGAGGAAAGTATGCTTCTGAACTTTGGGTTGGGTTTTGAGACCCCAATTCTCCCATATGGCCTTTTCCTTGTCTAGCGTGGGGAAGTCTTCGATGCTCCAGGTCTGCATGTCTAGAGTTTCCATAAGATTGAGATAGTAATTGTGCCAGATGTTGTCAATTGAGGTCCTCTGGTCCTTAAAAATACGCTTGTTTCTCTCTTTCCAAATGGTCCAAAGGAGAAGGCCAGGGATGATTCTCCAGAGGTGATTGAGAATTCCGCTCTTGAAAGGATGCTGATGCCAATCACGCATGGCTCCTCTAATGTCGGGGTTGGGTTTGCAATTTCTTTGGCACCTGAAGCTAACTTTATCCCACAACTGAATGGCAAGGGGACAAGCATGAAGGAGATGCTGTTGAGTTTCTTCATTAACCCCACAATTGAGACAGATGGAAGGGCCATGGAAGTGCCTCTTGCGAAGGTTGTCCCATGTGAGAATGCGTTGGTGGCCAAGGAGCCAGAGGAACGGGGCTACTTTGGGCCAAACTCCTAAATTCCAGATTTTGCCCCAAAGTGGATCTTTAGGCTCGGGATCCATACTGAGGATCTTGTAGGCCTCCCGAGTGGAGAAAGTTCCTTTAGGTGTGTGGCCCCATCTTAAAATATCCTGATCATGCGAAAGCCTGATGCATCGATTTTTGAGTTCATTGGTGATGGCGTGACTTTCTTGCTCATTGGCATTCCTGGCTATTCTGGCTGCCTGTTTCCATTGCCGATAACCCTGTTCATCTGTGTCGTCCCAATACTGATTAACGGTCTCTAGCTGACGATTTTCTCAGTCAGGTTCCATGGACGGATTGAAGGTATTAGTGAACTTTGGAAGTTGTTCCCATGAGTCAGTCCAGAACCTTGCGGATTTTCCATTCCTTATCTCCCAGAAACTATGCTGTTGTATGAGAAGGTGGTGATACTTGGCTGAGTCCAGATTATAGAACCATTCTCTTTCGGCGTGAGTCTAACAAGGTCTTCTTGAGGTCAATTTTGGGCGTATTTGGCCTTCCAGAGAATGGCCCAAGGCTTTTCCGGGGCTGTTAGCCAGTTCCACCAGATCTTTGCATTCATAATGGCATTGCTGATGAGCGGATCTCGAAGGCTAATTCCCCCTTGCTCTTTGGGTTTGCAAACAGTGGACCATTGAACCAAGGCCCATTTTCGATTGGTTCCTTTTGATCCCCAGAGAAAATTCCGTTGAAGGGCTTTAATCTTGTTGAGAGCCCATTTGGGAGCCGTCAAAATGGAGAAGAGGTAAAGGGGCATGGCTTGGAGAACGGATTTAATGAGAACCAATCTACCAGCAATGTTAAGGGTGCGGAAGGTCCAGGAGGAGAGACGGGCTTCCATCTTGTCTAAGAGCTTGCGCCAAGAGGCATACTTAAGCGGGGTTGCAATGAGAGGTGCTCCAAGGTAGGAATAAGGAAGGGAGGCTATAGAGAAGCCAAGAATACGGGAAATGGCTGATTGCGTTAGAGGAGGAGTGTGAAAGAAGAAGATCTGGGATTTAGAGAGGTTGATGCTGGCTCCTGAAGCATCGGAGAAGTTCTGCAGCAGGGATTTTAACTTGGAAGCTTCTTGTACAGAGGGATAGCCAAAAACCATATTGTCATCCACAAACTGTTGGTGGGTGACAGCAGGTGCATTATGAACAGAGATGCCTTGGATGAGCTGGGAGCTGAGAGCTGAGGAGAGAAGATGACCTAAACCTTCCGCCATGAGGACAAATAGGAAAGGGGAGAGTGGGTCACCTTGGCGGATGCCTCTGGTGGGGGTAAAGGTGCGGGAAGGAGTCCCATTAATGAGAATGGAGAAAAACGAGGAGGATATGAGACTGTGTATCCAACGAACCCAAGTGGGAGAGAAGCTGAAAGCCAACAACATTTTTTGAATGTAGGTCGAGCTTAATTTGTCAAATGCTTTGGAGAGATCGATTTTGAGAATCATACCTGCCTGTTTGAGCTGCTTGAGCGAATGGATGATTTCATGAGTATGAATGATTCCATCTAAAATCTGCCTGCCTTCAACATATCCAGACTGCTCCGGAGAGATTAGAAGAGGTAGGAGAGGTTTTAATCTATTGGCAATTACCTTGGAGATGACTTTGTAGATCACATTGCATAAAGCAATGGGACGATATTTGTCCGGTGTACTGGCTTATTCTTCTTTTGGGATGAGAGCTATGAATGTAGCATTTAAAGAAGGGAGAAGCCAGTGCATTGCACGAGATTCTTCTACAACCATCCAAACTTCCTCACCTATGAGGTCCCAAAACTGATGGTAAAAAGTGGTGGAAAACCCATCCGGTCCGGGAGCTTTGCCATCTTTGAGTTGCTTCATGGCCACATCAACTTCCTGCCTAGATACTGGGCGAAGGAGCAGCTGGTTGTGCTCATCCGTGATAATTTTTGGAATGTTTTGAATAATTTTGTTGATGGCAGAGCTCCTGTCCATAGGAGGTTCTTTGTGCACCGTTTGAAAGTGAGCCAAGAACTCTCGCTCTATCTCGGCCTGTTCTTCCACTTTCTCCCCGGCCTGAGTCCTAATGGATGTGATTCAGTTGTGCATATGCCTCTGTATTGTGGTTCTATGAAAGAACTTAGTATTTCTTTCACCTTCTTTCAACCATCTAACCCTGGATTTTTGCTGCCAGAGTATTTCCTCTTGCTTTGATCGATTTTCCAGTTGGGTTTTGAGCTGCAGCTCCCGCGCCATTAGCTCATCCGTATATCCATCCGAGATGATCTGTTGCTGGAGGGTTCTCATCTCCTTATTAAGATCCTGTTGTGCCTGGAAAATATTGCCAAAAGTGTTGTGGTTCCATTGCTTGATGAGATGCTTGAGACATTTGAGCTTACACTGGAACTGGTACATTTTTGACCCCTCAGGCTGTTTTAAGTTTCTCCACCAAGCACTGATGAGATCCTTGAAGGCGGGATGGGTGAGCTAGCATGCCTCAAAGCAAAAGGGGCATTTTCTGGAGTCGCCTAAGCGCAGCCATTGTAAGGAAATGGGCCAATGATCCGATCCAGATTGGGGCAGGATCGAGGCGGAGATATCACCTTCTAAGTGCACAGCATTGTCCGAAATTAGAAATCGATCCAGCTTTGAGGTAATGTGTTGGCGACCCGTTCTGCGATTGCTCCAAGTGTGAGTGTCGTTGCTGAACTGTAGGTCTATTAGAAAATTGTTTTGTATAAAGTCCTTGAAGTGTTCGCTTTCTGGTTCAAGCTTAGCCCTGCCTCCCTTTTTTTCCCCCAAGCTTGTGATCATGTTGAAATCACCACCAAGAATCCAGAGAGGATGAGTTCGGGCATTGTTTAACACTTCCAAAGTATCCAGTAGTGCCATTTTCCTGCCCGCGTCCCGAGGAAAGTATACATTCGAGAGATGTCCATGAAAGTTGGTGCCGGTGATGTGGAAGGCAGCTTGAATGTGGTGTTGGGAGGCGTGGAAATCCGAGAGTGTGATGGCTTGGGTATTCCAAGCAATGGCGAGCCCACCAGAAGCTCCCGAAGCATCGACTGCCACAGAATGACAGTTCGGCCAAGCGCTAGAGAGTATTTTGCCAAGAGTGCTACTGTTGCATTTGGTTTCCTGAATGAAAAGTATCTGTGGTTTCTCCAACTTTATCAAGTTTTTGATCATTCTTGATTTCCCTGGACTATTTAGTCCTCTAACATTCCATGATCTGAGCTTCATAGTTCACTATGGGGGAGGAGTTTGTAGTACTTTTTCAACTTGGCATATCTTCCTGATTCAACCAGGAGTTTCCCAACTGTGATTGTACGCTCCAAATCAGTTTTCCGGCCTCGTTTCTTGAAGTCCTTGATAAATTGATAACCATCCCATTTGCTTCCTGGATGGATTCCTAGCTCTTTTTGGTGAAAAGCTCTGGAAATGATGACTTCCAGCCTGTCTAACTGTTGGTCTGGGATCTTATCAAATTCCTTTCTTTTGCGAGCCAGTTCAAGTTCCAAGATATCTAGCCCAGTGAGATCAATGCTCTCGGGTTCGACTTCCATGTTTTGTGCTTGACTACTGCCTTCCAGGTGCTGAGTTGGTAAGCAATCCACATCCATACCATTCGGCTTCCAGTCTGGATCTACGGGGATGTCCTCCGAGGAGAGACCTTGTTCCTTCGGAGCCTCGGGAGGGAGATTGGAGTTGGGCGGAGGAGGAGTCGGAGTATTGTGGGCCTGGAGGGAGGCTGTATGATCAGCGGGGGGAAGGTTTCCTGAATCGGAGGCAAGAGCTTCAAAGCTATTACTGGTGGAGGGAATAGAAGAGGTTTGAGCCAGGGGTTTTTTTCCATTGGAGTTCTTCTTCTCGGATCTCCGACGATTGCTGACTTTTGTGAATCCGTCCAGATCAGAAGCACCAGGGGGATTGGGGGTTTGAGACTTGGCATTGAGAGGGAAATCCCGGAATAGGTGTCCATGAACATGACATTTACGACAGCGGAAGGGGACATGCTCAAAGTCCAGGGGTTGAATCCACTTAAAGTCATCGTGGAAGAGACTTACTGAATCAGGGAGAGGTTGGTCCAGACGCATGAAGACACAGATGCGAGCATATGAGGTGTAACGGCTTAACTTTGTCTCCTCCGCGATTTTGATGAACTCTCCCAAACCCTTTGCGATGTATTTGAGAGATTCCTCATCCCAATACTCCAGGGGGAGCGAGTAGAGTCTGATCCAGACAGGGGCCCAGCTGAAATCCTCCTTATCGGGGTTGAATCTCTCCACCCAGTCTCTCAGGTAAAGGCCAGCTGAGTTGAAAAAATAAGGTCCTTCATCCAGGACTCTGTTTCTGTCCTCTATGCATAAGAAGATAGCTGTGAAAAAATGTTTTGGGCCAAGTTGGAGGATGACCTGCCCTTTGGGTTTCCACTTGGCTGCTATCCATCCGTGCAAAGCTTTTTCCGTAGGCCAGAAACCTATAAATTTGCCGATTAAAGCGTGGTCCTTCATTTACTGAATCCTTCCATTGATTCTATGGTTGGGCAGCTCGATTTTGGGTCGTTCTGCCGCAATCGGCTTGCATGTGGCTGATTTCTCTTGGGGTATTTCCTTGTTTCCCGAAACTTCTTCCTGTACCTCTTTCTGCTTGTCAGGGGCATCAACTTTTTCTTCAGAATGGATTTTGTCTTCTGTTTCTAGATTGATTGAGATAGGGGTCGAATGCTTTGTCTTGTCCCCGTCCGCTTGTTTGTCGTTTTGTGAGGGGGAAGAACCTTCGCTTCCCCCCGAAGGGCCTGCCATGGCACGCAGACCAGCGTCCGTCCTCAGTAGAGCAGCAGGAGCGAACTTGTGAGAATCTGTGGAAAGCTTCAGGTGTCGGCGCTGAAGCAGGGGCCGCGCATAAACCCTAGCGTATGATCACATGGAAGTAGAAGACATGGTAAACTATTATAAAAAATTAATTAATTTCAATATGAAAATGAATAGGATTCTAGAAAAAGGAAAATCCTAAATTGACTAGCTAGATATGGCTAACCCACAATATACAAATTCCTTGAGAGATATAGAATGAAATAAAAATTTATAAATTAAAATCTCATGACATGACTATAATATGGGAAATTCGAACATTCTTATAATAGAGAAAATGATTTCAATGTGTCATTATAAAAATAAAATTTAAAAGCATAAGTAACTCTATGTGAGAATGATACAACATCTATTTCAATGAGGAAACAAGGGGTTTGTAAAACCTAAATTCTAAAGAAGTGAAATCTGTGTATTTTAGAAATTGACGAAGAGAATAATTCGAAGTCGAACATATACTAAAATTATCTCACATAGAGAAAATAAAAAATATAAAATTAACTAAGCAGAAACTCCAAAATTGGGGACGTGAGTCAAATTTACAAGTTCATGAATATAACTCTAATTATAACTTAATGCATAAAATTAAAATGAAGTTTATTAAATTTATTACTAATTAGATACATATATGTCAACTCTTGACATTTGAAGGGTATAAAGTAAGAATAAAAAAAAACATACATGGTATATTGGAAATAAATATTGCCATTCTACTACAAGATTTAAAAAATAAATCATTTACTGGTAATAGATAAACTTTATTTCAGAACGATGAGTTAAAATAATAACGAGAATTCAAAACTTACAAATCTGGAAGGCTAAATTCATAAGGAATGAAATTATATAGAAATGATGGGTTCTATTAGAGATAATAGAGAGGATTCCTAAAGGTGTATTGTCGAGCTATTAGTTTTGATGGTAACTCACATAAAATACTTAAAACAGGGGTTCAAAAGAGTAAGTGGGGTTATGAAAAAATTTGGGAAAACATGAAAAACAAAATCGAAATAAGAATGAAAACCTAGAATTCTATGTTAACCATTAATATCAACGAGTTACAACCTTTGTTGAAAGAACTGAATTGTTGAAATTTTATAACGTTCGAAAAGAAAAACGAGAAGGAAACAATGATATACCCTTACCTAATATTATCATACAGGTCGTTGGTTGTGCGTTGAAGAAGAGGAACCAACCTAGAGGTTCCATATGGAATATAACCTTGTACATATAATGAAATTAACGAGAATCAATTTTAACATTATAACAACGCTGTGAAGAATTCCTATAGAAAATTCCAATGATAGAAATGGAAAATGAGTTGTATGGTGTATCATTACCTGGAATATCTTATTAATTACTCCATTCTATGATACAAAGCATTGCAAAATCTAATGAGAACTATGGCTGGAATTTAACCTCCAATTACGAAATTGAAGACATACAATGTGTTATAGAAAGTGAACATGAGTACGTGTTCAAATTTAGTTCTAACTCTCATGAAACTGCGTGGAATGACAAACATTGGGTGCACTGATTGTAATGGTAAATGGTTAGTTGTATCGAAATAGGGAAATTATCATGATGAGAAATAGTATTAAAAGAAAAAAAATTGTGGGTAGTGGGAGTTGTTACACAAGAGCTTTGTGCATTGGTTGCAATGGGAGAAATTTGGTGAAAAGCCAAAATGACATAGATGTAAAATGTGAAATTTTGGAGTAGTACTAAATCTTAGGGTTTGAGGGACGAAATCCCCGCTATCTAAACAATAATAAATCTCTCGCATACAGGTGTCCCAGAGTAATAATTCTGATCACATGGAGCGATGTGATGGGAAATACCATTCGTAAATGTTGGACATAGGTAAGGTAAGGCATACATTAAAGAATTAATGAGAAATGAATATTACAACCTTTGGGTGGAGTACTAGGATGGGAATTTAATTAGCCACAATAAAATTGAAATTAAACAAATTCCAACCTTACTATGCATCGAAGTAATCAAATGTGATGATAAGATAAGGAAATATTGTTGGAATGGAATTAACGTTCACGCCAGTGAGTTAGAGTTAATACAAACCTTAATATATAACCAAAAAAATTGAATAGTATGATGGGATGATAATAAATTCCAATTATAAAATTGGGTTATGAACTATACGTGGGTTATGAAGGTTCAACGTATACGGTTCCAGGTCTCTTATGATTATGAGACTAATGAATGAATGGTGGTGTTAATCACTATTTGGTTCCTAGGTGTAGGAGATGGAAATCTATAATTTAATTAATTATACCTTTAGGTATACTGACATGTAAGTATAGTATAAATATATTAAAGGGTATGTGGAAAATTTGTGAAGCAAAGGTAATGGTAAATTTGAAGTGAAAATGGGATACAATACATGAGGGAGACATGTATAATAACATAAAGGAGATAGTACCATGAATTAGTATAGGTAGTAAGTTATATGAAATAAACCTAAGAATTAATTCATAAGAGAGGAGAAATAAACACAAGGACAGATCTTTGTGTTGAGAGAAATAAAAACAAAGACATATATTTATGTTGAACTGTCATTACTAAAGTGGGAAATAAATAACTATATCAAAATAGGACAATTATCATGACTAGAAATAGCAGTAAAAAAAAAAAAATTGGTTAGTGAGAATTGTTACACTAAGGGTGTCTGGAGCCACCTGGATCAGCTAGCATGTAAATAAAAACCTTGTTGGATAATAAATTTTAATTAACCTAGGTATTTCCAAGGTTTTGGGAGGGACCAATCACTCAAGGGATAGTTGGAGAAACCCCCGAATTTCAATGGACAAAGGATAGGATGTCACAAACAACCTACCCGCCCTTCCCACCAAAAAGAATAATAAATAAATAAATTAGTTAATTATATATATATATATATATAATTAACTTCAGGTACAATTGGAGAGATACCCCAAGTTTCTAGGGATGCCAAGGGATAACGAATCAGATACAACCACAAAGACATTAATATATTTTACCCACACAAAGAAAGCATCACGAAAATAAGTATTTTTATTATTAATAATTAATCACAATTCTACACATGGTAACATCCATTTAAAAAATTTGAAATTCAAGTAGCTAAATATTTTTGTTCATCTGAATTGCGAAAATCATATATACTCATTCAAAAACATGCTTCTAATCACCAAAAAAACTCTAAGCACCAAGACCCATTTTCAAAGCATTTTTGGTAGGCTCAAAATGCCTCATTAGTTTTTGGCCATTTATAGACACTGCTAAGCCTGTTTCTCAACAGTTAGTGAAAACTTGTTGAAGCCATTTATTGTTTCAACTTTAAATTGTTTATGCATTTTTAATAATCTGGCTCAAATATTGAAAATATAGAAGAAAAAGGGTTTTTTATTCACAGTAGACCATGACAACCCTGTAGAAAATGTTTTGAAGTGCGAGAATGTATTAAAAAACCAAAAACACTATCATGTAAACCAAATGGATAAAACAACACTGAAATAAACAAGGTTTTATCACATTAGAGAGGAGATTTTTCATAACAAAAAAGTGATTTCTCATCATTCTGGTGGAGTGAATTTAGAAAATGCAGGTTTTTGAGTGCTTTTTTGGAAATTTTGAATATATTATTTCAAAGATGAGCTCAGCATATCATGGCACAAAATAATTACATCACATGAAAAAGAAAAGTCTCAGGGAAATCAAACCCAAAAATTTGAAAAAGGAAGTATTTTTGGGCTTCGGGGCATACCTTTATATACAAGTCTACAACAAGGTTGCCAAAATCACCCCAAACAATGATTCTTTTAGGCCAAGGAGTGAGAAAGGACTTGAACTCAAGAAAACCTCAAAAGTTGACTCAGGAAATTAAAAAATAAAAAATACACAAAAGTTCATGATAAAGGGGATATTTTTAATAATATGAAAATCTAAAAGACACATATAATAAAATTTCTAATAATTCCTTGTTTCATAGTACATAGATGATAAAGGATGCTAGTAAACATCATAGATTTTAGAAAAATTAACATGTCTATTGGTTTTCTTATCACTCAAAATTGTCCTTACAAGGTTCCATCATCAACCTCACAACTAAGGACCAAATGGAACAATCAAGAATAATTCCTTGTCACCTACAAACTTCTCTCAATTTGAAAGTAGTGCAGTTTAGTTTCAAGAGGGTATCCCCAATTGCGTTCACTAAAATTTGCAAATTGGTTCAATTCTACTGTAATGCCTCTCACTTCACAATTTTATTTTATTTTTTTCATCGTAACTTGATGATACATGATTTACATTATTAACTATGTCATTAACATGCTTCAGTATTGCATTATTAACTAACAATTAAGACAACAATTAAGACACTTGTATAATTTATTTCCATCATAGTCTCCTACTTAAATTGTTCCTCCAAGGATGTATTTTGTAAATTTATCTAAATCTTATCTTTGGTCTTAAACCCACTTAGTACTGATGCAATTGGATGACTTCACCTTACTAAGGCTTTTAACACATCTATTATAAATTTCTAGATTTATAGATTTCATCTGCTTATCCTTCTTTACAAGAACTTTTTATAACGTATATATATATAAATGAGACCTCCTCACTTATTATATCTATATACCTCCTTACCTATCATTACTTATTCCTATATCATTACTCATTAATTTATCACTCGCATTGAACTCATATATAAAATAAGTCTATATAGTATCAAATAAGTTAATCAATATACATCTATACTATATAATTATATAGTACTTCTTCCACCTTATTTTAATTTCTCCACACTTATTATATTACTTTTGATTTGGTCTCCTCGTTTCTAACTTGATATTCTTAGGGATTATTTCAAATTACCCTAACAAATAAGTAGCTCCTTAATATATTCGTTAAGTAAATGCTATCCCCTCATAGCAATTAACCCTTATGTATGGCGTTGATATTATCCCTATCAACATAATGGCACACCATGTAATTGTCATCGGGTTTTGAGATCTTCAAGGCTAACTGAACATCAAAGTCTACCTTCCTTGACTACTCAGTGTACGAGAGTATTCTGTGGCACCTTATCGGTAGTTGTTATGAGACAGGTAACACCAGACACCTTAATTTTTTTTCATTTCATTCCATGTGACATTGTACCAACTCTTAAATGCGTAGATTGGGATTTATCCCACGGGATTTTCTACAGCTGTTGACGTGAAATCCGATTAGATTTTTGAACTCCATCTTATCGATGCCAGCGTTCCTAATCCTATCTTATGACACGTGAACGGTGTGGATTTTTCTACAATTTAGGGTTTATTCGTGGTGTATTTCAGTTTCCCTTTCAAGTTTAAGCGGAATTTGAACTTTCATTGTTGATTTTCTTTGGGATGGCTTACTCCATCTCCCTTGTCGCTCATCCAGAGGAAATTCGAGAGGAATACTGCATAGTCACACCTCAGTCACATTTGCATTATTCAGGTAATCGTTTTTCTCACCTCTATAGCTTCTTTCATTTTTGGAGATTCTTCATTCCTTCGTTTAATGATTTTTTCCTCTCTCTACTATTTATAAAATGGATGTGACTGGTTATGGAGGTAAATCTATATGTTTTATATGGCGTCCTTGGGTTCTATTACTCTTTCTTGATTTCCTGATAGAGTTGCATACTCTTCTTTTCTATCATCATGACTTGAAATGAAATCTTAGTGTAGAATTTAATTTTTCTCTGTTCACAAGTATTTCAAAGGCACCTCCCTTGTGAAAGGGTGCGGCCTCTCTGCATTATTCTCAGACTTGCATGACTTTGGATTTTACCCAGTATTGAATATGCTCTATCTCGTCATAATTTGAACCATTACGATTTCTCCACCATAATTATGGGAATATATTTGATCGTTGGTCTTTGTGTCTAGCTGAATGCATTTCTTTCTCATTTTTATGTTTGAATTTACTTAGGGATTCTCCACTGAGACTCTCCCACCGTTTGTAAATTGTATAATACATATTCCTTTGTCTCAGCGCTTTCCTCAGCATTTTAACTTTGTCATGTTTTACTTTGGTGAGGAATAAACCAACACCCATAGACCGATTCATCTCTTAAATTGTTCGGACGTTTCTTTCGGCCACCTCAAGTTTCAAGACTGTCGTTACAACTTTGTGCTACTGGTTCAGGGGTTTTGTTTCACGCATTTGATTTCCATAGGTACACTGCTATTTTAAATTTGAGTTTTCAAGGGTTTTGTTACACCATATAGCCCTACGTTTTATTTATCACTAACTTCAATACGCTCCCTCATATTTACTTTGTTTGTTGTGACTACAGGCATGGTTGTTGTGAAGGCAGAGCCTTTCTAAGGTACATAATTTTACCTTATGTGGTTCAACTCTGCATGAATATCATTATTTATCAGTTTGTTTCCATTTTAATAATTCTAATCGATTTGTTTATGTTATGCAAATATGTCTAGCTACCATTTACGAAGAATTCTCGAACTGTCCTACTCCATAACTGCCTCTCCCTGGTGTCAATAATGGCCTCTGGCTACAACACCAAGTGCCCCTCATCATCTGTCGGTGGTATCTCTTTTGTCACTGTCACGTGCTATCCCAGCACCTTCTTTAGGCATGATACATGGAAAATGTTGTGGATCTTGCTGCCTTGGGGTAGCTCCAACTCATATGCAACTAGCCCAATCCTGTGTATCACCCTGTATGGCCTTTAGAAATGAGGCTTGAGCTTCTCATCTCCCTTCTTATTTAGCGATGACTGTCGGTATGGCTGTAAGCATAGGTAGACCAAGTCCCCTACTTCAAACTGTCACTCCACCCGACCTATGTCGGAATATAGCTTCTGCTGGTTCTGGGCCATAACCATATTTTCCTTGAGAGCTCGGAGGATATCCTGACTCTCTTGGATCCACATCTTGGCTCTATGACCCTTACTGGCACCGAACATCACCTCAGCAAATGATAAAGGATGGTACCCATAAAAAGCATAAAACAGCGACATACCAATCGACATGTGATGTGTCGAGTTGTAGCAGTACTCCCCCAAATGCAGCCATCTCAACCATGCTCGTTGCTTCCCACTGACATAGTTACGCAAGTAGCCCTCTAGCCACTTGTTAACTATCTCCATCTGTCCATCCATCTGTGGGTGGTAACTGGTACTCTGTGTCAACTCCCTCCCCACTAGTCGGAAAAGCTCCTGCCAAAATCTACCCATGAAGCAGCTGTCCCTGTCACTGATGATGGTCTTAGGAAGACCATGCAACCTGAAAACCTCCCGGAAGAACAACTCGGCCACCTGTGCTGCTGTGTAATGTGCGGATATGGCTAAAAAGTGCGCATACTTTGTCAGTCGATCAATGACGACAAAGATACAATCCTTGCCCTGCACCATGGGCAACCCTGTGATGAAGTCCATCGATATGCTCTCCCATTTTCCCTTCGAAATGGGAAAAGGCTGCAACAGTCTTGCAGGATGGCTCATCTCACCCTTGTTCCTCTGACAAACATCGCAGTCCATGATGTGCTGGAGTACGTCCTCCTTGAGGCCCCTCCATGAGAACCTCTCTCTAATGGCCTTGTAGGTTTTGGTAAACCCCTGATGGCCTATCAAAGGAGAATCATGTGATGCCTGGAGTATCTTCTTCTTAAGCTGAGATCCCTTAGTCAAGAAGCTCCCGTCCCTGTAATAGATGATCTCATCGACCACCCTATACCGGTCATTCGCCACCTGGCCATCTAGCACCTCACATGCAAATTGGTCCTTGGAGTACTCAACTAAGAGTCGAGCCCTCCAATCTATGTCCAAGCTCATAAGAGATAACGTGGCTGGTCTATGTGAAAGAGCATCCGCTACCACGTTATTCTTACCCTTGACATACTCAATGTCAAAGTCATATGCTTGAATCTTACTGATCCAATTCTGCTGCCTCTCTTGTAGCTGCTTCTGCTCCAAAAAGAACCTGAGGCTGTTGTGGTTAGTTGTCACCCTGAATCTGTTCCCTACCAGATACTGCCAGAATTTGGCCAATGCATGCATGATGGCCAACATCTCCTTTTCATATATGGGATACAACCTCTCATGCGGAAGGAGCTTTTGGCTCTCAAAAGTGATAGGGTGTCCCCCCTGCATCAATACTGTGTCGATCCCCTCTCTCTATGCATCACACTCTAAGAAAAATGGCTACGTAAAATCCGACAACACAAGCACTGGGCAGCTACTCATTACCTCCTTAAGCCTATCAAAGGCTTGCTACACTGTATCTGTCCAATCGAATGCCCCTTTCTTCGTCAAATATGTAAGGGGTGCAGCAAGATGTGAGAACCCTTTGACGAAATTCCTGTAATAGGCACATATCCCAATGAATCCTTGAATTTTTGTCACATTCTTCGGCTCCGGCAAATCTATGATGGCTCTAATCTTCTCCTCGTGGACCCTCACTCCGTCCACTCCAATGATGTGACCCAAATACAACATATCTGTCATCCCAAACTCACACTTGGAGATCTTAGCATAGAAATGTTGCTCTTCCAAGATGTGTAGTACTGCCTCTATATGTTGGAGATGCTTCTCCCACGTCTTGCTATATATGAGTATGTTGTCAAAGAAAACCAATACAAACTTCCTCAGATGACTGCAGAAGATATGGTTCATGCAGGACTAAAAAGTAGCTGGCGCATTGGTTAGCCCAAAAGGCATAACCAAAAACTCAAAGTGCCCATAATGACACCTAAAAGCGGTCTTAGGAATATCCTGTTCCCTCACGCGAATCTGATGGTACCCTGATCTCAAATCAATCTTTGAGAAGAACTTAGCTCATCTCAACTCATCCATCAGCTTATCAATCATGGGTGTAGGCTACCTATTCTTTAGAGTCTTCTTGTTTAGGCCTTGTAGTCAATGCACATCCTCAAAGTGTCATCCTTCTTCTTCACCAGCACTACAGAAGAAGTAAACAGACTCGTGCTCGGTCTGATGTGTCCAAGAGACAATAAATCCTAGATGGCCCACTCTATCTCATCCCGATAGGCTTTGGGATGCCTATAGGGTGTACTGATCATCGCCTGGATACCCTGCTCCAGCTTGATGGTATGCTCGGACCCTCTATCTGGTGGCCGACCTGGTGGTATAGCCCCAAACACTATCTCATGTCTGTCAAGGATAGCCTGTATCTCGAGATGAACTGCTCGACTAGTGGTCTCTGCCTCTGATGCCCGTAACTCAACCGCCCACTCTATGTTTCCCTTCTAGAATTCTGCCTCCATCTGGTGTGTCGAAACTGTCTGAGGTGGGTAAGTATGCATCCCGTGGATCTTCTAATGCTTCCCAGTCTTCTTGTCATTCCACTCCATCTCTAAGGCTTCCCAATCCGTGGTGACCTTCCCCAGCGTAATCAGCCACTGAACAGCCAGTACCACATTGGTATCTAGTATGTTGACAACGGAAAAGTGATCAGTCACAGTGTAAGTACCCATCGTCACTGCTAACTCTGGAACATATTGGGCACACTACATCGTCTGGGCTCCTAGGACCAAGACTGAAAACCTGTCAAAACTCTCGGTCGGTATGCCCCTTCGTTCGACCATCTGTGCATCAATGAAGTTGTGGGTTGCCCCACTATCAACCAAGACTGATACTCATTGGCCACATACTGTCCCACATACGTGCAGCGTCAAATACTTAGGAACTCCGCACAAAGCTGCAAGGGCCCCTCCTGTAGGTGCAAAAGTTGTACCTCCTATCCCTGGAGGTGGAGGCGGAAACTGATCCTGGGTCATCTGACTATCTCCTGCCTCCCCATCATCCTCCTCATCTTCTTCCCCGCTATCATCGGAGAATACCTCAATGAAGTGTGCTTTGCTAGCAGCACACCTATGCCCTGGTGCCCATGGCTCCTAACAAGTGAAGCATACCCGCTTCTTCCTCAACTCCCTCCTGGCCTCATCATCTACCTGTGCCCGTCCTGGATTCCCCTTTGGAGGAGGAACCTTCACATCCTTCCCCTTGGGATGGAAATGCTGTCTCTGGGGGTAAGATGTTCACGTCCTAGGCAGTGCATCCTGCAAATCCCTAGTCCTCCTGATAGCATCCTGGAGTGTAGCTGGTCTAGTGGATTTGACTAGACCTCGAAGTGGCTCTGCCAATCCCTCCATAAGCATATATATCATCCGTGTCACGGATAGATCTGGCATTGTCATTGAAACCATCAAGAAATCTGCAATGTAGGTCTCGGGGCTCCCTGTCTGTTTGAGCTTCGTCAGCTCAACAAAATGTTGTTCCGGATCCCTCTGGTCAAAATGCTTTATCAATCTCCTGGTAAACTCGGCATATGTCATCACTGTGGAATGCCTAAGTGTCATCATCCCATGGAACCACCAGTCCCGGGCCTCACCATACAAATGTAATGTTGCCACCTTGATGGCCTCCGTCTCTGACATCTGGTTAAGCTGGAAATAAATATCCAACTTCTCCACCCAAGACTTTGTCGAACTGTTTGATGATTCATCAAACGTAGGCAAATGAAATCTACTAGAGGTACGGTGGGAATCTCCATCATGATAATGCTGGTGCCCTCTATGATGGCCGAGGGGTCTACTATCCCGCTGGAGCTACACAAAATCGCTGAATGTGAGAGCATCCTTGAACTCCTGCCCGTAGGACTAATACTCTGCAAAGTACTCATCTAAGTGTTCGGGATCTGCCTCCTGCTAGGCTTCTACCCCTGTATCAGCTCCCAATAAAGTGGGCATAGTAGAGCGGGTAGGTGCACAAGAAGCCGTCGGCTGAAGAGTATCACGCTGAGCAGCACCCTGCTCCGGCAAATGGTGGGATTCACCTGATCCCACTCCGACCTCAAAAACCTGGAGTCTCATGCTTCCTAGCCTCCACAGCTGTGAACCTCTGGCCCATCACCTCAATCTATCGGGCTAAATCCTGCATCGACTTGAGGAGTGCCTCTCCAAACTGTTTGGCCTCTATGTCATCTGCCATTGGTGCTTCCTGCCCCAAATCTACTACAAGCTCTACCTCCTCTGCGTCCTTCACAGGCTCTCTCTCTCTTGATCTGTGTTTTCTACCTGGGCACAATCTTCCTCTTCGTAGGTGGCCTATAACCTACGCTCATGGTCTCTATACTTCCTTCCTCTGTAAGGTCTCTTTCCTGATGTCATAGACCACAGGCTGAGCCAGAACTATGCTTTGATACCACTGTAATATCCCATTTTGGGGATATCTCTAAAACACAAGAAAACTCCAACCAGAGATAGACTGGGAGGGCATTTACCGGATATGTTGCCTCTAAAGAGGACGAGATCTGGAGGCTACCTGGCCGTTTCCATACTCTATATAAGAGTGAAAGATAACACACGAAGTGGTATAGAACTAGAATGCTCAAAAACAATAATAGACATACAATAGAAAGAGTATACGGCAACCACGGCAACAACGAAAACTACGACAACTCATCTAGAAAAAATATAGAAGAAATGCTGAGGCATTTTTTTAATCTGAGAAATGTAATGGTGTAAAATAGGCCAATCTTCCACAAGGCAAGTGAGAAAACACTCTCAGAGAATACCGGAAATGGCTGCTCTAGGAACTGCGTCCTAGCTGCTGGGAACTGCTGAGTAGCTGCAACTACTGGAATGGACTGAAGACTAGGGGCTGATCCCCTTGCCAGAATGAGCTGAAAATCGGCAAAACTCCTCTCCTCAGCAACCTGGACAAGATCCACAAACCATTCCAAGAATGGCCGACCCCTAAAAAAAGCAGAAACTACCTCCCCAGTGAATTACATTGGCCTCCAAGGGACAACGGAGTAGCCAGATAGAAACAGCTGAAATACTACCAAAAAATCTGCCAAAAACCTTCGATGGGCAAAGGCTGACCCTCCATTCAAAATCTCAGTGAAATTGTCTGCAGAAACACCAATCCGGAGCTCCTCCACAATGGACTGTGTCCTCTCCCCCAGTGACTGCGCAGTCTCTATCAGCTCTAGCTCCGCAACAAACCCAAACAATGAAATGACTCACAAAATACAAGAAAACAAACCTTTCCAGAGTAGGCACTCAAAGTCCCCCAGGGCTAAGGGTGAGATCTCCGCACGGAGACACTCGGAGCACTAAACAGTGCTCCAGACAGGCTAAATAGCCAGCGTGCTAAAGAAGACCAAATTGTCACTCTAAAATGAACAAATCTAGAATGATCCAAATGAGGAGGCTTCTCCATCTTTTATAGCATTGGTTTCCCTCCAAAACCCGTCGTAGTCTCTCTCCACATCGTCATCCTTATCTGTGCAGAAGCTTCTAGAGTGCACGTAGGCCCTCCTCCTCTATGTGGTGTTTGGCCCCCCTTGACCCCCTTTGAGTCACAACGTTGTGCTACTAGGCGGATGTCGTATTCTACTAGAGTGAGTTAGACCCTCTCTTCTCACTTTTTGTTTATTTACAAACCATAAATGGAAAAACTATACAAAGTCGAATATTCCAATTAGCTGTTGCTAATTAGGAATATTACATATTTGAAATTACCCTAACGAATGAGTAGCTCCTTAATATATTCGTTAAGTCAATGCTATCCCCTCAGAGCAATTAACCCTTATGTTTGGATTTGACATTAGTCCTATCAACATAATGGCACATGATGTAATTTTCATCAAGTTTTGACATCTTCAAGGCTAACTAAACATCAATGTCTACCTTCCTTTACTACTTAGGGTACGAGAGTATTCTGTGGCACCCTATCGGTAGTTGTTATGAGACATGTACCACCAGACACCTTAATTTTTTTTCATTTCATTCCATGTGACATTGTACCAACTCTTAAATGCATAGATTGGGATTTACCCCTTGGGATTTTCTACAGCTGTTGTCATGAAATCTAATTCGATTTCTGAACTCCATCTTATCGATGACAACGTTCCTCCTCCTATCTTATGACATGTGTACAGTGTGGATTTTTTTTCAATTTAGGGTTTATTCATTGTGTATTTCAGTTGACCTTTCAGGTTTAAGCGGAATTTGAACTTTCATTCTTGTTTTTTTTGGGGATGGCTTACTGTGTCTCCTTTCTCACTCATCCGGAGGAAAGTCGAGAGGAATACCGCACAGTCACACCTCAGTCACATTTGCATTATTCAAGTAATCGGTTTTCTCACCATTGTAGCTTCTTTCATTTACGGATATTCTTCATTCCTTCATTTAATGATTTTTTCCAATCTCTTCTATTTCTAAAATGGATGTGATTGGTTATGGAGGTAAATATCTGTGTTTTATATGGCGTACTTGGGTTCTGTTACTCTTGTTTGATTTCTTGATAGAGTTGTGTATTCTTCTTTGCTATCATGGTGACTTGAAATGAAATCTTAGTGTAGACTTTCATTTTGCTTTGTTCACAAGTATTTCAAAGGCACCTCCCTTGTGAAAGGGTCTGGCCTCTCTGTGTTCTTCTCATACTTGCAGGACTTTGGATTTTACCCAATATTGAAGACACTCTGTCTCGTCCTAATTTGTACCATTCCAATTTCTCCACCATAATTATGGGAATAGAGTTGATTGTTGGTCTTAATGTCTTATTGAATGCATTTATTTCTCATTTTTATCTTCGAATTGACTCAGGGATTCTCCACTGAGACTCTCCCACTATTTATAAATCGTATAATACATATTCCTTTGCCTCAGTTCTTTCCTCAGCATTTTAACGTTGTTACGTTTTTCTTTGATGAGGAATAACCCAACACCAATGAACCGATTCATCTCTTAAATTGTTTAGGCATTTATTTCAGGCATCTCAAGTTTCAATATTGTCATTACAACTTCGTGCTACTGGTTTAGGGGTTTTATTTCACCCATTTTATTTCGACATGTACACTGCTATGTTAAATTTGAGTATACGGGGGTTTCGTTACACCGTATAGCCCTACGTTTTATTTATCACTAACTTCAATATGTTCTCTCATATTTACTTGGTTTGTTGTGACTACAGGCGTGGTTTTTGTGAAGGCATAGCCTTTCTAAGGTACATCGTTTTACCTTATGTGGTTCAACTCCACATGAATATCATTATTTATCAGTTTTTTTCCATTTTAATAATTCTAATCAATTTTTTTATATTATGCAGGTATGTCCAGCTACCATTCTTTTCGTGTTATGGTGGATCCTCCTAGTTACCCAAACCACTTGTTTCCTTCTTAACAATGGACTCTTTCTTGCACAGGTTGGTATCCTTATTTTTGAGTGCCTCTTCTGCGCTGGTCATCACTATATATTTTCCAATGATGTATCGTATTGTTTTACAGTGACCATAGGCTCTGCCATGTCACGGTACTTAGTTTATATATTACTGTAATATACACATAAAAATTTCTGGGTTTATAACCCAATATTGGACTATGTTAAACTTTGATATAAATGTTCCTTGTTCATTTCTATTGTGACCATCTAGCATGATTATTTATTTGCATCCACACATACGGTTTAAGGCATGAGCTTTCTGGTGAAATTCCAGACCGTATGTATATAGATATATATATATATATATATAGCTTCAGTACCTATATATATCTTTCATATTATTGAAATGGCTACTACCTTTATGTTTACTCTACTGTTATCAATAGAGTAGTTTTGTTATGGTTTGCAAATAGTTATGATCATGGAATATTGTTTACTATCTTATAATAGTTGTCTTGGTGATGGTATTACTCTTTGTATATTCCTAATATCATAATATGTAAATCTGTTATCATTAACTTTTCGTAGCACAGAACATAGAAATGTTTTTCTATTTCCACATATATATCTGATATGATCAAATTTACCTATTTTTAGTTTAGTATGTTGTTGCAACAGGCATATGTTGTTGTCATATAAAGAGTTCAGAATTCTGATGTATTACTCTAGACTAGTCTTCTAGCATATGTACATTTCTCTAATCTGCAATTCTAAATAAGTTCTAAGCTACTTAAGACATAAATATATATATAGCAGTAAATTAAGCTAGAATGATACTGTAAAGAATTCATTTATTTTTCTATCAGCACTTAAAGTTTACTTGCAGCACATTAATTTCTATACATGTATATATGTATTTTTCCCAGGGCCTCTACCTATAACTATGTAGATTTATACCTAAGAAATAAAAATTAAACTACATTTAATGTTATCTTCTCTTTGAGATTCTAGTCAGGTAATAATAACAGTTTATTTGTTTAACTACAACAGAGAAATTCCATGTTAGATACCTAACCCCAGATTTAAACCTGTCACCGAGTTTAGACACTCTCTGAGCTGGATCTAAATTGACTTTGTCCATACAACCATATAGATTTTAGTATTAATATTGTAGCAAAAACTGTTAAATGTATGGGCCTTTTCTAAATCATTTATAATATTCCAAATTAGCGACAACTAATTGGAATATTCTATTTTGTTTAGTTTGTCGTCTATATTTTGTAAATAAATAAAAAGTGAGTGAAGAGGGCCTAACTCACTTAAGTGAAATAAGACATCCACCTAGTAGCACAACGTTGTCACTTAACTGGGAGTTAAGGGGGGGCCTAACACCATGTGGATGAAGGGTCCTATGTACACTCTAGAAGCTTCTGCAAGCTTCTGCGCAGATAAGGACGAGGATGTGGATAAGGATGAGGATGTGGAGGAGAGAGAGAGGCTACGTTGGGTTTTGGAGGGAAACCAATGTTATAAAATATGGAGGAGCCTCCTCATTTCATTCATGCTTGAGTTATTGATTGTTGAGTGAGACATTTGTCTTCTTTAGCACGATGGTTGTTTAGCCTGTCTGCAGAACTGTTTAGTGCAACTGAGTGTCTCCGTGCGGAGATCTCACCCTTAGCCCCAAGGGACTTTGAGTGCCTTCTCGGGAAAGGTTATTTTTTCAGCATCATCCTCCAGGAAAGCGTTATTACTGCAGCAGCATAATACTGTGTTGTAGGGTGTTTCCGTGGAGTCGTCACGACACCTTTTCCTTCTCTTGTTTTTCAGAGGGAGAGTCTTTATTCCCTTTGGAGGATCAGATTGGAAGACTTTGGATTTGATTTGTAGATATTGGCACTTTGCCAAAGCATTCTATTCCTCTACTACGCAATCCCTCTTAGTTACTGCATTATTTTCATGGTGTAGCTATTGTGAGGGTTTGCGGATTGATTTGGAGGTGAGATCTCAAGTGTAAGGATCAACCTTCCACTTTGGAGATCTATTGGAGGAGGTCTACTTCAGATTGCTCATCATCTTCAGCCTTCTCTATTGAGTTCCAGATTTGAGTTGCAGTAGCTCCCCAGCAACTCCGACATTTTTTCCATTTCGTGTATTTCAGCCAATCCCTTGAAGGATTGAGGTATTTTTGCTTATAAGGGTTAGAGCTTTGCTCCCCTATTGTGTTTGGTCCATATATTGTCATATCCATGTATTGACATCATTTTAGAGCAACATTCTATCATATACTGTGTTTTCCATAGCCTGGGTTTATGCAGAAATAGCAGTGTTCTTCATGTTCATGTACATGTGTTGTTGAGACTTGTATTTATTTTCTTGAGAAGTTGTTCCCTTAAGACTTGTACACTCTTTTGCTGCTATACATCATTCTTGGCTCTATATATATTCATCTTCTTGTCTCATAGCTCATTCAAAAACGTTGTCTCTTCATGGTGTGCTCATATATGTGTTTTCTTATTGTTGTATATCACTTTTGAGTGGGATTCTTCAAGCAGCTCTATAGACAAAGTCTGGAAAGGGCAAGATAGCCTCCGGATCTTGTTCTCCTTAGAGAGGAAATATCTGGTAAATTCCCTCCCAGTCAATCTCTGGTTGGAGTTTGCTGTGAATTAGAGATATCCCCGAAACGAGATATCAAAGTGGGATTTTCGTATTCTAAAGATATCCCCAAAACGGGATATTACAGTGGTATCATAGCATAGTTCTGGCTCAGCCTGTGGACATTATCACAATGCCTACATTCTTATCTCCAGTACCGAGGGAGAAAGAGAGGTAGCATGATCATTTACCCTTTGGAGATTATTTCAGAGAATGGCAGTCCAAGGGGGAAGACTTCAAAGCATCTTTTCCTTTCAAAGATTACTATCAGCTCAGGCAGGATGAAAGAAAATGGAATAATGGAGGATCTAGAACGCATAGCTCAAATTTTCAGCGTACCACTAGGAGGAGACCTCTTCCCATGTATGACAAATCCACTAGTCCCTGTGATTCTAAGCCCAAAAAGACCGGAACAATGAAAAATATGAGTTTATTCTCATTTGTTTTTAGATCCAGAGGAAATGCATCCACCTTTGAGGAGGTCAAGAAGATTGAAGAAAAATAAGAGGAAGTACCATGCACTTCCTATTCTCATCAAGAAGAGGATATTGAGCATGGAAGACACTTGGATCATCAGATTCTCAGTGATTACCTTGTTGAGTATAGATCTCAACCTAGAGCCTTCAGGGAGACTCTAGATTTTCCTCATTTCATCGAGTTGAAGGAAGAGTAGAGGCCATGTAGCAGAAAAGAAATCAAAGGCAATATATTTTTGTTGTCTATTTTTGATGGGTCATCTAATGCAAGAACTTGGGTGAGAAAGTTGGAGGCATTTTTCCCACTACATCCTGTAGCGGGGAAATAAGTTGTTGAAGTCTCAACACTGCATTTGGAGGGTGAAGCCTATGATTGGTGGTACAACCACTTGAGCCATGCAAGGGTGGAGACTTTTTCATAATTCACTCAAGGTTTTATTCAAACCTTTGATGGATAAAGAGCAAAGAAATAAGAGATCACATCACCTCTTGAGAAGGCTTGTGAGAACGTTGTCACCCTTGTGGAAGAGCAGTCACATGCATCAACAGTTGGGGTAGCCAACACTTTGAAGGAAGGGACTCTTGTAGCCCTACAAGAAGTTCCAAATGCATAGCAAGGTATGTAAAGATTCCCACATTCCATTGTTGTAGTAAATTCTTTTGATCAATGTGGAGATCTACTTTTTCATGACCAAGGGTCAAATCTCACTGCTACTATAGAGAAGCTTGGTGCACTGTGTTGTGCAACATGGAAACGCTCAAGAAGGAATCGAACCATCATTCTCATGAGCCATTGTTGGATTGTACATCACATTGGAGGTTGAGGTTTGAAGCCTTGAAGATTGATGGTAGACATCTTGGAGTTAGAAACCTTTTCTCCCTTCAAGATGACACGTTATCAATGAGCTCTTCTTAGCTCAAAGAGGAACTTCTACTTTTAGATCCAAGACCTCATTGGTTTTGGAAGACTATGGATGAAGGGGAGGTCTCAAGGAGAGATCTCATTGGAGATGCACTTCGACACACCATGGGATGCAATGACTTTCTTCCCTTCTCACAAGAGTAGATAGAAGATGGAGGACATATTAGGATGGATAACATCTCTCATTCTTGTGTTGGACATCCCTTGTGCCATACACATCATGATGGGAGGTTTTTGACTACCACCTATTTGATTCTTGATAGGGTCTCATTGATCCTTGAGAAGCGTACATTTCAAAATCCCATGAAGTGCAAAGACAGGAATTTGATTTGGGAGGATGGTAGCCCTCATGGGAGGAGTACTAGGATGAGGAGAAGAAAGAGGCATCCTCAAGTGATTGGGTGGATGTGGATGATGAGCAAGGAGCTAGGGAGCTACTTACAGATCTATGATACCGGGCATCAGGAGGCTTGGCTGTGCTGGTGACTCTTGAAGGAGTTTGGCCATCACTTGTATTTTCAGATCTATGATATCGGGTAGCAGGAGGCTTGGCTACACTAGTTACTCTTGAAATATTTTTTCCATCACTTGCAAAACACTCTTCCTAAGAGTAGGAGAACGAGGAAAAGATGGCAGGATACTTGCATCATTGAGAAGCATAGCATATGGATGCATGGTGTTGATATGATACTCATATAATTCATTATGCCTTCATCACATGATTGGTATGATGGAGGTATGGGGAGGCAACACAATGTCTTGTTGCTTTGTTTGTTTCTGGGAGTGCAAGGGCAGATTTTCTCTCACACTTTGTATTCAGATGTTGGAGGAGGAGGGGATGGCACTATTTCCTTGATCTTTGATGATGATTTGGAAGCAGTTCCATCTTGGGAGGTATTCCATATTTGTTGCAGCATTATTAGAGGGGTCTTTGACAAGGATCATGTCAAATAATGGAGCGTTGTATTGACAGGAGCTTATTTGCATGAGATCACAACGCTGTCACTTTGGAGCAAACCCTTATGGATGAAGTGTGCCCAACAGAGATATGATGGATCCATAACCGATAGGTCCCAGGAGCACTTTATACTTGTTTCACTTGATGAACAAAGAGGATGTAATGATGATAGCGACATCTATGACATATTCTTCTTGACTTGGGTTTCCAAACATAAGGAGGATTATCTTCTTGCAGCACATGGTTCATTCTTATTCATAACATGCCAAAACACTATGAAGGACTCATGTATGGACCCATGTACCATCTTACTTCCAACATATGGTGATAATATTGTTTATACATTCATTGATTTGTACACTCTCACCATTCTCATACAGTGCATTGCTTCACAAGAGGGCAAGCTTGTCACATTGCTCCATGAGTTTTATTGGGCCAATCTACATGATGGAGGAAGCCATCTCTTTTTTGGCCTTGGGAAAATGTTTTATCACTACATGTATGTTCATTTGCTGCACTATATCATGTATCATATGAAGACATGCATGATTAACAGAAATTTTTTTCCATGTACTCTTATCAAGTAGCAACTTGTAAAACTGCGTTGTACTTGTTTGGGAAGCTATTGGTGCCTCTTTGCATCACTTGTAACCTCCAACATTTTATTTATTTTGTTGCTGATTATGTCTCCATTTGCTGATATAGATCAGATTTGTGTGGGAGGCTTGATTATGAGGGAGACACATGAGCTGGATGTGTCCTTGAGTGGAAAATTTTTTCACAATTTCTGCACTACATGTTCTAATGGAAGCATGAGAGGAGATATGGCCACCACAACCAAATGTTTGTTCTCTTTTGAGGTGAGCCATAAGATTGATATTCATCCATTTTAAAGCCATGGCAAAGTGCTTGATCATGTATTATTGTTGTTACATTCAGCCATTTACTATCCTTTAGTAGATGTGATGAATCATGGAGATTGCTTGCCAAGGTAATTTTCTGGAGTTGCAGTGGATGAGACTACACCGTATCCTTGTGAGAAATTGTTTGCATCATGTATCATCATGTAAAACCTTCAAAAAAACTCTCATTAGGATGATCCATGATGACCATTTCCTATTCTTCATGGATAGATTGTTTTGGGCCAACTTGTTCTTCATTGTTGGAGGAACCTTCTTTGGAGGATTGTTCTTCACTTTGCCATTGGAGGGAAATAATTTTGCAGCCCAGCATTAGCATACACTCTAAACTTGTCATGAGTGGAGAGAAGGATAGCATGGGGTAAGCTATGATGCTTTCCAAGTTCATATTTTCATCCCACCTTCATTACCGGAGCTTGAGGTGGACAGAGATTTTCAGGAGTTGCCTTGTTTGGAGGAGGCTTATCTTGTTTGGATGATTGCTTGGAGATGAAGGATCCACATGAGGGAGATATTCCTCATTATATTCCCTTCTCCATGCCTTGAGTGGAGAGAGGTGATGAGTTGGTACACAGTCGATGGGACATCTTACACAGTGGCAGATGCATCACAATAGGAGTCATGGTCTTCACCTCTTAGAGCATCAGTCATAGCTAGAGGTAGTGCACAGTCTGAGCCATGGGACTTG
This sequence comes from Pinus albicaulis, assembly GCA_034641835.2. NCBI lineage: Eukaryota > Viridiplantae > Streptophyta > Pinopsida > Pinales > Pinaceae > Pinus > Pinus albicaulis. The sequence goes on from CM076572.1 coordinate 1,377,525, forward strand.
GGCTATTATTGGCCATGGTGGTGATGGGATCCGGGAGGATTTTTGGTTGGCTGGTACCATGAGATATCAGTTTGGGATCCTGACATTAAGAGATCCCTTCATATCAAGGTGATGCAGAGGACAGGGAAGATTTAGTGGTGCATCTGGGACCCAGGCACATTTTGTAGTATCGGTTGAGAGCATCAGCTAGGAAGGAGACTTGTTCAGGAAGTTTCTTGAGGGCAAGAAACATTTTTTCGGGGGGGACTTTAATATTCCTAATTAGCGACAGCTAATTGGAATATTCTATTTTGTTTAGTTTGTCGTCTATAGTTTGTAAATAAATAAAAAGTGACTGAATAAGGCCTAACTCACTTAAGTGAAACAAGACATCCACCTAGTAGCACAACGTTGTGACTTAGGTGGGAGTCAAGGGGCGGCCTAACACCATGTGGAGGAGGGGGCCTATGTACACTCTAGAAGCTACTGCAAGCTTTTGTGTAGATAAGGACGAGGATGTGGATAAGGATGAGGATGTGGAGGAGAGAGAGAGGCTACATTAGGTTTCGGAGGGAAACCAACATTATAAAAGATGGAAGAGCCTCCTCATTTCATTAATTCTTGATTTATTGATTGTCTCCGTGCGGAGATCTCACCCTTAGCCGTGGGGGACTTCGAGTGCCTGCTCGGGCAAGGTTAGTTTCTCAGCATCATCCTCCAGGACAACATTATTGCTGCAGCAGCATAATACTGTGTTGTAGGGTGTTGCTGTGGAGTCGTCACGACACCTATTCCTTCTCTTGTTTTTCAGAGGGAGAGTCTTTCTTCCCTTTGGAGGATCAGATTGGAAGACTTTGGAGCTGATTTGTAGATATTGGCACTTGGCCAAAGCATTCTATTCCTCTATTGTGCATTCCCTCTTAGTTACTACGTTATTTTCATGGTGTAGCTACTATGAGGGTTTGCGAATTGATTTGGAGGCGAGATCTCAAGTGTAAGGATCAACCTTCCACTTTGGAGATCTATTGGAGGAGGTCTACTTCAGATTACTCATCATCTTCAGCCTTCTCTATTGAGTTCCAGATTTGAGTTGCAGTAGTTGCCCAACAACTCCGACATTTTTTCCATTTCGTGTATTTCAGCCAATCCCTTGGAGGATTGAGGTATTTTTGCTTATAAGGGTTAGAGATTTGCTCCCCTATTGTGTTTGGTCCATATATTGTCATATCCATGTATTGACATCATTTTAGAGCAACATTATATCATAGACTGCATTTTCTATAACCTGGGTTTATGTAGAAATAACAGTGTTCTTCATGTTCATGTACATGTGTTGTTGAGACTTGTATTGATTTTCTTGAGAAGTTGTTCCCTTAAGAATTGTACACTCTTTTGATTCTATACATCATTCTTGGCTCTCTATATATATTCATCTTCTTGTCTCACAGCTCATTCAAAAACGCTTTCTCTTCATGGTGTGCTCATATATGCGTTTGCTTATTGTTGTATATCACTTTTGAGTGGGATTATTCAAGAAGTTCTATAAATAGAGTCTGTAAAGGGCCAGAAAGCCTTCAGATCTCTTTCTCCTTAGATACGACATATCCGGTAAATGCCCTCCCAGTCAATCTCTGGTTGGAGTTTGCCGTGACTTAGAGATATCCCCGAAACGGGATATTATAGTGGTATAAAAGCTTTTGAGCGGGATTGCCGTATTCTAAAGATATCCCCGAAATGGGATATTACATCATTATATCCAATGCTAACTAAACATGTGTATTCCAAAAATTTAACTTAAGAAATTTCACATTAATCTTAACTATTCCCTAATCAGGCGTCAAGCATCACACAGGAGAATTTAAAATCAAGCAGTCCATTTCTAGTTTAGTGTGCATACTATTTAGCTCTGACTAGTTTCCACCCAACCGTAGAGTTTTATCTCCGTAACTCACCCCTGAGAAAATACATTAACTCCAGTGATAGACAACCCTTTGTCTATCCTGGAATAGCTTATTTAAGTTTTTCTTTCCGTAGCATGTTTCCATTTACTGCGTCCAACAAATTCAGGATGAATTCTTCCTATTTTTCATAGGATTTCTCTCTGTTGCTTCCACAGAGGTACTTTAAAAGCTTTCTTTTTCTCTTTTCCAGATTTTTCCACCTCTTCCCAATACTTTCCTCTTTATTGGGGAAATTAGATTTTTATCTCCAAATATTTTTTTATTTTTTTTTAGTAACTTGTTTTATTCCTTCCAAGGATTTTCTGGAAGTTGTGGGAAAGTCTTACCACCTTATCCATCCTCATGGATTAGGTTTTTCAGATCTCAATTCTTAATCTAGTCATTGAACACATAACTTTCCATTTTATTTTATTAAATAAAAAATAAAATAAATCCACACAATAGTTCTCCATTGGGGTCCACTTTCCCCTTTGGACTTGTTCAATTGTCAAATTAAAAACATATAAACTTGGGGTATTATAGATACACACCCAAAAATCAGTGAATCACTACACTGAAATACTTAAAGTAAAGGTTTTTTTAATAAAGGGAGAGATATACACAAAAATATTAGTTTAGAAAATCATCATTATAAACCAAAGAGTACACCTGAAACTTCATATGGCTTCCAAGATATTCATCGACAAAGTTGTATAAAAGTACAAGGTCCATAGGCAAAATAACACTGCTGCAAGAGAGTTTGATGGGTTTCATGACAACACTCCTCAAGATTACTTAAATTCTACTATTAATAGGTCATCAATAACAATGTCATATTGGGATTGGGAAGAGGCTATTTCTTTACAAAGGCCTTCTCTCTTTCAACAATTACACCTACTAATATATCAAATTCTAAATCTTTTAACAGTCCAGTAGCTTGGAGAAATTCCTAATAATGTGAATAACTAGGGTAGAGATATTTTATAAAGGAGTAAGTTCTAAATAAACCTTAACATGAGTAGGTTAAATTTGGTGATTGATAATTTTAATTTCCGAAGCATGTTTCAAAGAATCATTATCTTCCATCTCCAGGTTAAACAAATTCAACAATAATTGACTTATCTCTAATTCTAAATGTGAATCATAAAGTTAGTTTAATTTTGTTATTTCTTCATATGTTGTTTTAATTTGAATAATATATATGCTTATCTATTTTTTGAGTGAATTTGATATTAAAGAAAAGGCCTTTCCACATGTCATTAAAATAAGTGTATTTTTAACTTTCCTATACTACTATTGATAATTTTCATTTCCGAAGAGGTCAACACCAACTAAAGAAAACAACGAATAGAAAACAACAAATTAATTTTTTCATAAAAAATTAACAATAAAAATCACGACTATATAGAATTTCTTTTGATAAAAAAAAACATATTTAATAATATGTAACCTGTCTTTAAATTGAAGTGGATTGATACATCAGCATGTGTTATCTCTTTTCCAATAAAAAATCTGTAGTGTAGCGTAGACTCTTTGTTTGATTTTATTAAGTCTCTTGATAGGAAAAAATCGACACTTCATCAAAGTGAGCTCAACAGATCAATGAAGGGCAGGTGGCATGCACAGATCAACGGTGCAATGACAAACAAATCAAGAAAAATATTAAAAAAAAGGTGGTCCCATGTACACGTAAGTATCGAACAAGATCAACGGTTTGGAGTAGCTCCCGATGTATCCAAAGATTCTGTACCTCAAATATATTATGGGGTAACTCTCCTGGGTTTCCAAAAATGTTGTCTGTGGTGTCGAAGTTGGTTTCCAAAACCACATGGGATCTACGTGTTGTCAACTCCACGAGGTCAACTACTAATCGACTCCACGTTGAGTTTACAAAGCAACTACTCTCATTGGATTTGAGGGTCTCCATCAAGGTCCAACACAAATTTACAGGTGTCCTGGCAGGTCATCCACCTCGCCTCTATTACATCCACATTAGTATTCTTTCATTGTGATAATGGAGTTTTAACTTCGCATGATCTAATCATTCAGAACAATGGATCACCTCCTGTGCTGCGCTCTACCAAACTTGACGCTCTTATAACATTATTAAATAAGCCTTGAAAAAACCATAATTAAATTAATGAATTATGCATACTATTATTAATAAAAAAGATGTTTATACAATTTGAAACGAAGAGTGAAAATTATGTCTCAATAACTTGAAACAGAAAGAAAAAATTATGTCTCAATAACTTCTTCCTAACTAGAAATTCGGGAATCAAGTAACAATAGCCTAACTATATTCTAATCTAAATAATATATAAAACCTCTAAAAATTAGTCAACAAGTGCAATTTTATTGAAGATACTACATACGCCAAATAGGACGGTTATGATATATGAAGGTTAAAGTCATATGAAGTTAATTAATATTGGAATATATCACCCTAAATTTCCCTACAAGGAATAGTCCTCAAATTACAAGAGGATACCCTTACTTGAAAAAGGTCATTAAAAGTACATGGATACATTCTTGAAGATGAATGAATTTTCAATTTTTGTAGTAGTGCAAATGTTTAATGTTTGAATGGTATATTGTGAATTACTCGAGAATACGGAGCTTGTGCCCATGATTCTGAGAAGTGATGATATGTCAGTAAAGAAACAAGTTGTAGTGAATACTAATAAGGTTGAAACATAGGGTTCGATGCATGAGTTACATTCTGATGTTGAATGCAATGTTTAGTAGGTTACGATGAATTATGACAAAGGAAAAGGGAAAATAAATTTCTCGTGAATTTTTTAAAAATGCGATAATCTTAAGTAAGTCGCATCTCTCGGACGTTACCCTACACTATCGTGACCTGGCCGCCTACAAGATTCTTCTCATATTTGAAAAATGTGGCCATTGGAAAGGGAGGCAACCATGTGTTCCTTCTTCAGGTGGCATTGTAGTGGGATACGAAGACTCAGAAGCTTCATGCACTTTATCTATTCCTCTCTTCCTCCTCTTTGTGTTGCACTGGTCGCTCACCTTCATTTCCTCACCATCCAGAAATACAAAGTTAATACCGAATAACTCTTCATGAATTTTTAGTTGTATTCAATCAAAAAAGAAAGAAAACATCGATTGGAAAGATGCTGCAAGGAATTGCAAAGGATGTCTCCACACTATCGATGCTCAGCCGTAGAGAAAACAATAGGTAAATATTTATCGTTTGATTCAACGACATATTCCGGTTCTCACGATGATGCACCACTTAATCAACGTCGTCGAGAAGGGCACGAAAGGGAATAGGAATAAGAGGAGTGTTGGAATTTAATTCCAACTGCAACATAAACAGCTGGACAAAAATCAGATCCGCTGTAGATATTTCAAAAATATCGGATGCCTGAAAGTCACGGTTTATTTATTGCACTCCACTGTGCATTTAATTTGCAGAGTTATTGCTCCTGCTACAACCGACTTGTTTTGTTCCAAAAGGCATCACCGCTTCTCCAGAATTCAATACACAGATATGCATTAGAAGATATTTTGCATTATTTTAATATTATAAGTCAAAAATGTTTTTGCTTATAAATATGATGAACAGCAGTTCTTTTGAAGGTTAGAAGAAATAGAAGAATTTGTTTTGAGAGTTTGAAGGCAGAGAAATAGACAGAGCAGAAGAAACAGCAAGAAAAGAGAGTCGCTGTGTTTTTGGAGCAGCATGCATTCTACAGGCTGTTTCAGCAACTGCGTCTGTGTTTCAGCAACTGTCTGACTGTTGCTGAAACACGTGTTTCAGCAACTGAAATCTGTGTTAAAAAAACAGAGTTTGTAAAAACAGAGTATAGAGTTTTTGAGTATTCCAGAATTGTAATTCTGAAGAAGTTTGTAATTTTTATTGTCATAAAGAATTTTGAAAAATAAGGTGAAGTATAAGGTGGGCTTTTATGCCATTATATTTAAAAGGGTGAAGTATAAGGTGCACTTTTTTTTTGTAAAAGTGTTTTTGGTATGAAAGAAAGGTGAAGGTTTTTTTTTTTTTTAAAAGGCAGTGAGAGGCACTTAAAGGAAAGGCACTTAAAGGAAGGCAAGGGCAATTTTTTTTTTAAAGGCATTTTTTAAAACACAAACTTCATTGATTTAAAGTTGGTTTTTTGGAGATTACTGTGTTTTTTGCTGAAACAAGATGGCGAAAACTCAAAATGCCCAGTTTGAAATTGAGAAGTTCAATGGCAAAAACAACTTCGAGATTTGGAAGGTAAAGATGCATGATCTCCTCATACAACAAGGCGTGGCGAAAGCACTGTTGGGGAGGATCAAAAGGAATTCTACCATGACGGAGGATGAATGGGTTGAGTTGGATGACAGAGCTCTGAGCGCAATTCGGTTATGCTTGGCAGATGACGTTCTGTTCAACATTGTGTCAGAGAAGACCGCCGCAGGCTTGTGGATAAAGCTCGAGAAGCTCTACATGACGAAGTCCTTGACAAATCGGATTCTCCTGAAGCGGCAGCTGTACAGTTTGCGGATGAAGGAAGGTACCTCGGTTACTGACCATCTGAATGTTTTCAATACTTTATTGGTACAATTACAAAGTCTAGATGTAAAATTTGATTCAGAGGATAAGGCAATAACTTTATTGTGTACATTGCCTGAATCGTGGGATCACTTTGTTACTTCCATAAGCTTCAGTAATGCAGCTGTCCTTGAGTTTGACGATGTGGTTGGAGCCATGTTGTCTGAGGAGACGAGGAAGAAGTCGAATGCTGACACCTCTACATCAGAGGCAATGATGGCTAGAGGTCGTTCTAGAGAAAGACCCTCAGGTAAGCGCAACGATTCACGTTCAAAGTCGAAAGGGAAGAAGAGCAAAGTGAAGTGCTGGTTTTGTGGCAAATTGGGGCACTTGAAGAAAGACTGCTGGAAGAGACAGCAAACAGAGAAGAAAGGAGACTCTTCGACAGAGAAGAAGGAGGCAAATGCGACAGATACAGGTTCGGCATCTGGTTCAGGTATGAGCGACGAAGTGTTGTCTGTTTATATGTCAAATCATGATCAACATTGGTTGTTAGATTCCGGTGCATCAAACCACATGTGTATTCATAGAGAATGGTTTAAGACATATAGATCAGTTAATGATGGAGTCGTGTACATAGGTAATGATGTCACATCTAATATTGTTGGGATAGGAAGCATACAACTGCAAATGTTTGATGGCACAACTAAATTGTTAACAGATGTGAGACATGTTCCAGACTTAAGAAAAAATCTAATTTCACTGGGAGCACTTGACACGAATGGATATAAAACTGTAATTCAAGGTGGAGTTATGAAAATCTATAAAGGTATTTTACTAGTAATGAAAGCTAAGAAAGTAGGAAATATGTTTCAGTTAGAAGGAATAACAGGGTCAGTTCATGTGTCTACGGTGTCTGAACATGACAGTAGTTCCATTCGCCTATGGCATCAAAGGTTGGGCCATATGAGCGAAAGAGGGTTGAAAATTTTGGCTGATCGCAAGTTACTTCGTAATCTAAGGTCTGGAAAGTTAGATTTCTGTAAGCATTACTTGTTTGGAAAACAAAGTAAACAAAAATTTAAAACAGGCAAACATACTAGTAAAGGCATACTTGATTATATTCATTCAGATGTTTGGGGTCCAGCCCCTACAGCGTCATATGGTGGCTCGTCATATTTTGTGTCGTTCATTGATGACTTTTCTAGGAAGGTGTGGGTCTACATGTTGAAAAGAAAGTCTGATGTTTTTTCAGTTTTCAAGCAGTTTAGAGCATTGGTAGAAAATAGCACTGGTAGAACAATAAAATGTTTAAGAACTGACAATGGTGGTGAGTTTACTTCCAAGGAGTTTGACAGCTATTGCAAGGATGCGGGGATCGAGAGACATAAGACCACGGTTTATACTCCTCAGCAAAATGGAGTTGTTGAACGCATGAATAGGACTCTTTTGGAGAGAGCAAGGAGTATGCTGAGTAACGCTGGTTTGCAGAAGGAGTTGTGGACGGAAGCAGTGGCAACATCTTGTTATGTGATAAACCGATCTCCATCGACGGCGATAGACTGCAAGATTCCGCAAGAGGTATGGAAAGGACACCCTTGTGATTATTCTAAACTCAGAGTGTTTGGTTGTGATGCATATGCTCTAGTGCCTAAACATCAGCGAACTAAGTTAGATCCAAAGTCTAAAATGTATGTCTTTGTTGGGTATGGTGTTGGAACAAAGGGATATAGATTGTGGGATCCTACTACCCGCAAAATCATCATCAACAGAGATGTAAAGTTTGATGAATCCTCTCTTGTATAGTTAGATGTAGATAGAAAATTGAAACAGGATGATGTATTTGATTTTCAGCACATTCAGTTTGACAGCACTTCTAATGATAGTCATGATGACCATAGTTCAGATTCTAGTCATGAACAGGTTTCAGATACTAGTTATGAACAGGGTTCAGATATAGAGCGTGAACAGGTCTCAGATGGTGGTCATGAAGAAGTTCCTACAGATGGTAGTCAACTAGAAACAGCTTTAAGGAGGTCTACAAGGATAAAACGTGTTCCGAAAAGGTATGATGATTATGTTACTTCAGTTGCTTTGACCGCTAACGATGATGAACCTCTGTGCTATCAGGAAGCAATAGAAGGTTCGAATAGTGACAAGTGGAAAGCAGCCATGAAGGACGAAATGATGGCCTTGAGTAAGAACGGCACATGGGATCTGGTTGAGCTTCCGAAACACAGGAAAAATGTGGAGTGTAAATGGGTTTACAAGCTGAAACGGGGTGTGAATGATACGGAGGACAGGTACAAAGCGCGGCTGGTTGCAAAAGGGTTTTCTCAGAAAGCAGGCATAGACTTTCATGAGATTTTTTCACCAGTTGTTAAAATAGTTTCAATTCGAATTGTGTTAGCTTTAGTTGCTTTGTTTGATTTAGAGTTACAGCAACTAGATGTTAAGGCTGCTTTTCTACATGGAGATCTAGATGAGGAAATTTATATGGAACAACCGGAGGGGTTTGTTCAGCATCGCAATAATAAATTTGTCTGCAGGCTCAAGAAGTCATTATATGGCCTGAAGCAGTCGCCTCGGCAGTGGTATAAGAAGTTTGATTCTTTCATGTTGAGTCATAAATATGTTAGAAGTGAATATGATCATTGTGTGTATTTCAAGCAATTGAAAAATGGCATGTTCATTATCTTAGTGTTGTATGTTGACGATATGCTTTTGGCAAGCAAAAGCATTGATGAAATCAACAGGTTGAAGACTCAGATGGCAAGGACATTCGATATGAAAGATCTAGGAGCAGCAAGACAGATTTTGGGCATGGAGATTTTCAGAGACAGGAGCAATGGTAAGCTGTGGCTATCACAACAGAAGTATGTTGAGAAGATACTTTTGAGGGTTGGTATGAATAATGTGAAGCCTGTGTCAGTCCCTTTCGCTTCCCATTTCAAGCTTTCTTCGGGTTTATGTCCTAATACAGATGAAGAAAAGGATTATATGTCTCGAATTCCATATGCCAATGTAGTAGGATGTTTGATGTATGCGATGGTTTGTACTCGACCAGATATTTCACATGTAGTTGGGGTTGTCAGCAGGTACATGGCAAATCCAGGAAAAGAACACTGTTCAGCAGTGAAATGGGTGCTTCGGTATTTGGGAGGCACAAGTAGTCATTGTATCACTTACAATAAAAGCAGTGAATATGTTTGTGGATATGTTGATTCTGATTTTGCAGGTGATTTGGATAAGAGAAGGTCAACTTCAGGGTATGTCTTTACTCTTGCAGGTGGAGCTATTAGCTGGATGTCAAAGCTACAGAATATTGTTACTTTATCCACTACTGAAGCAGAATACATTGCTGCTTCGCATGCTTGCAAAGAGGCGGTTTGGTTGAAAGGTTTGCTTGGTGAGCTTGGTAGGTTACAGGATAACATCAAGTTACTGTGTGATAGTCAAAGTGCAATACATTTGGCTAAGAATCCGGCCTATCATAGTAAATCAAAGCATATTCCAATTAAGTACCATTTTGTAAGACAGGTTATTACTGAAAGGGGAGTCTCTCTTCAAAAGGTGCATACAAAGGAGAATTGTGCAGACATGTTCACGAAACTAGTTTTGTTGGAGAAGCTGCGATGGTGTCTAGCTTCTCTTGGCTTGCAGAAAAGATAAAAATAATAATGGAATAGGGTATCATGCTAATTGTTGTCAAGGTGGAGATTGTTGAGATTTCTTGAATATCAGCAAAAATCTCAGAGAGGACAAAAATTAGGAATTAGTTCCTAGATTAGCTCCAGGTTGTTGGGAGGGAGTTAATGCATGCTAAATTTGAGTTGAGAGGATTTATGAGGCTGTTAGATTCTCCTGCTATATAACAGGTATCCATACGTTTGTTTTGGAGAGAGTGTGTGAATTGTAATCTCCTGTTTGAATTAATAAAGACTGCCAATGCCAGGAGGTTTGGGTGAACCACGGTAAAATCACTGTGTCTTTATGTGCTTGATAAATTGCTGTGTGTTAATTTGCTGTGCATGATCTCCAACAAGCAGTGATGGTATGGCGGTAAAAAAACAAGTTGTACTGAATACTCATAAGGTTGAAACAAAGAGTCTGTACACGCGTTACATTCTGATGTTGAATGCAATGTTTAGTGGGTTACGAAGAATGATGACAAAGGAAAATGGCAAAGCAATTTCTCGTGAGTCGGGTGACTTCTGCAAAATGCGATACTCTTAAGTAAGTCGCGTCGCTGGGACGTTGCCCTGCACTGTCGTGACCTGGCCGCCTGCAAGGCTCTTCTCGTCTTTGAAAGACACGGCCATTGGAAAGGTAGGCAGCCAGGCGTTCCTTTTTTCGGTGGCGTTGCAGTGGGACGTGGAGACTGAGAAGCTGCATGCACTGCATCTGTTCCTCTCTTCCTCCTCTTGCTGTTGGACTGGTCGCTCGCCTTCCTTTCCTCACCGTGCATAAATACAGAGTTAATACCCATTAACTCTCCATGCATTCTCAGTTGTATTCAATCAGAAAAGAAAGAAAAGCAATGGATGTCTTCTCCTCTCCAATGTCGACGAGGTTGACGCTAAAATGGGTGACTTTAGTCGCGGCCCTTCTGTTTCTCATTTACTGTAGCACCTCCACTGTTGGTGCACGTGAAGACACCATGGATGGCGAGGCGCTGCAACAACAACGACGGTCGTGCGAACCGCAGAGATTGTCTGATTGCCACGACTACTTGCAAAGGCGGAGAGAACAGCCATCGGAAAGATGCTGCGCGCAATTGCAAAGGATGTCTCCACCCTGCCGATGCCGAGGCATAGAGCAAACACTAGATCAATCTTTATCGTTTGATTCATGGACGGATTCCGATTCTCAGGATGGTGCACCACTTAATCAACGCCGCCAACGCCGCGGCACAGGTGTAACGCCGCCGACGCCGCCGACTCCGCCAACGTCGCCCGGAGGGGTAACGCCGCCCACGCCGCCCACTCCGCCAACGCCGCCAACGCCTCGCCGAAGTGAAGAAGAGGAGGAGGCGGTGCGGAGAGCCGAAGAGCTTCCCGATAGATGCAACGTCCGGGAGTCACCCCGCCGCTGCGATATTCGACGCCACTCCCGTAACTCACTCCAATTATTGACGAACAATAATTAATTGTCATAGTTTCTCTGTAATTATTTCTTCCATGCTATAGAGAATGGCTTATTTTTGTTTTCATTGGTGTGTCCGCAGGGTAGCTCCTCAGCGACTGACTACCACGTCAATGTATATAAATAAAGATGCTGCTCGCACTACTCCAGCTACTTATATAGGCTCTACAACATTGCCGGCTGTCTATGGCATGTAATAAACGAGGGAATGAATCAACAAATTGCAAACAAATTGCATTATAAGTAAACTACGCAGCACGTAAATGGATAGATTGCACCTTGTAGTTTTGGAATTTCTTTTTTAAATTTATTATCAAATGTGCATACTTAACAACATACTCATATTCTTAATATAAGGATTATTTTGATGATACAATCCATTAATTGAGCTCAAACCTGCAATACTCATATTTACAATGTCTCCATTCAACAGTGTTATCCTCCAGCAGGGCAGGAAATATTGAAATCGCTAAGGCTTGAAATAGTTACGCCGTCAAATTAGCGCAAGGTATTAATTAAATTAAGAAAACTTTCGGCATTATTCTTACATTTTAATCACATAGTTTATTGTAATCCAACGCGTATTAATGATGAAAATACAAATACATTATATTTGATAAAAACTGATTTTGACCAAATACGTTATTTTTGATAAAAACTGATTTTGACCGAATACGTTATATTTGATAAAAACTGTTTTTTTTTTTCTCTCCTTCAATGATTTCCAATCCAACATTATTTTTTCCCACTTAAGGGAATACTTCTTTATAATAATTTTAATATTTTTAACATTGGTTTTTAATCTTGTAAACAATAAGTTCTTTATCACTTTCTTCAAATTTGCAAATTATTATCAAATGCCCCAAGAACTCGGAGTGTTTCAATGAAAATTTCGATATCATGAATATCACAGGGAATAAACAATAAGTTCTTTATCACTTTCTTCAAATTTGCAAATTATTATCAAATGCCCCAAGAACTCGGAGTGTTTCAATGGAAATTTGGGTATCATGAATATCAGAGGGAATAAACAATAAGTTCTTTATCACTTTCTTCAAATTTGCAAATTATTATCAAATGCCCCAAGAACTCGGAGTGTTTCAATGGAAATTTCGGTATCATGAATATCACAGGGAATAAACAATAAGTTCTTTATCACTTTCTTCAAATTTGCAAATTATTATCAAATGCCCCACGAACTCGCAGTGTTTCAATGAAAATTTCGATATCATGAATATCATAGGGTATGAAAAACAAAGTTTTGAATTACATCACAACTCTATATTGAAGTTTCAATTGAATTCTTCAAGATAAATGCACTTTTCTAACCCAAGAGCTCGAAGTGCTTCAATGAAAATTTCGATATCATGAATATCAGAGGGTATAAAAAAACAAAATTTTGAATTACATCAAAATTCGTTTCAATGAAAATTTCGATATCATGAATATCAGAGCGTATAAAAAAACAAAATTTTGAATTACATCAAAATTTTATATTGAAGTTTCAATTGAATTTTTCAAGTTAAATGCATTTTTCTAACTGATATATCGTGTGGTGAATAACGTCACGACACTAACAGTGAAAAGAATATGTGGAGACATAAATGTTCAGAAGAATAAACAATTGAATTTTTCAAGATAAATGCATTTTTCTGACTCATATATCGTGTGGTGAATAACGTCACGACACTAAGAGTGAAAAGAATATGTGGAAACATAAATGTTCAAAACAGTAAACAATAGAGACATGAATACAAACGTGAATAGAATATCTGGAGACATAAATGTTCAAAAAAATAATCAATAGATACAAGAATATAAACGTGAATATCTGGAGGCATAAACTATAGAGACATGAATACAAACGTCAACAGTAATCAAGAGTAATGGCAAGGAGGATTCAGGGATGTACACCATTGGTTTCGTAAATATTATCTGCATAGTATACTCATCCAGCAATGGAAAACTCATCAAGCAAGGGAAACATAAGAGGATATATGTTTCATTGAATCTTCATATTAAATATTTGAGTAATGGCAAGGAGGATTCAGGGATGTACAACATTGGTTTCGTAAATATTCTCTGCATAGTATACTCATTTAGCAATGGAAACTCATCCAGCAAGGGAAACATAAGAGGATATATGTTTCATTGTATCTTCATAAAAACAATTTCCCTTATTTCTATTATATCCAAATCTAATAGTTGCAAATTATTTTAAATAATTAAAATAAGGATAATAAATAAAATAAAAATTCAAATAAAAATTCAAAAATAATATGTTTGAAATTATTAAATAATAACTTTAGTCATCATGCTTGATGAAGGATGAATAAATGAAAAAAACAAAATTAGTTTTCATAGTTATACCAAAAACAAATTAAGTAATTAAGGTGAAAATAAATATAAATCCAATAAATCTTTAAAAAAGAAGGATAATTAAAAAAACAAGGATAGTAAAATACATAAATAAATAAATAAATAAAATAAAAACAAGGATAATAAATAAAATAAGAATAATAAATAAAATAAAAATTCAAAAAAGAAAAAAATTAATAAAAAAAATAAAAATTCAAAAATAATATGTTTGAAATTATTAAATAACAAATATTAAAAAAACAAGGATAATAGAAAATAAATAAATAAAATAAAATAAAAATTCAAAAATAATATGTTTGAAATTATTAAATAATAAATATAGTCATAGTCATGATGCTTTATGAAGGATGAATAAATGAAAAAAACAAAATTAGTTTCCATAGTTATAAAAAAAAACCATGGGTGAAAATAATTATAAATCCAATAAATCCTAAAAACTAGGAGGTCACCTCAATTCTTTTTATTGAAGATTTTTTTAATTGATAATTTCTTCTTATTTTTCTGTAAAAACACTTCCTATACATTGATTTATCTATCTCACTAGGTCAATTTCTTTGGTTAAAATAATTTTACAAATTTTTTTTTGTGCTTTCTATCAATGTAGAATTGGTTGTAAAAATTTTTTATTTCAAATTTTTTTAATATATAACATGGAATTCCTATATATTTATTTATCAATCTCATGAGGTCAATTTCGTTATGAAAATAGTTTTACAAATTTTTTTAGTGCTTTCTATTAATATAGAATTGATTGTAAAAGGTTTATATGGATTGATTGTAAAAAGTTTTTATTTCAAAATTTTCTCATGTATAACATGGAAACTACTTTTTACTTTTTATTGTCATCATATTTTTATTTTTTCTTTAAACATTATTTAAGTTATTTATTTATTTTTTTATACCTCAATTAAAATGATTTTTTTTTTAAACATTAATTAAGTTACTTATATATTTATTTATTTATACTTCAATTAAAATGAAATTATTATTTTTTTTAAACGTGAATTAAGTTACTTATATATTTATTTATTTATACTTCAATTAAAATTAATTTATAATTTATCTTCTATTTATATAACAAAAAATAAGGTAACATAGTTATTTGAAGGTTTGAAAGTTGTATTTAGGCTTATTTAATAGAAAAATATATATTCAAAAAATATAATCTAGTTAAATCACATTTAAGTAATCAATTCTTTATAATTTAGGGCTTTAACCATACCACATAGAGAAAAATCTAATATAGATTTTTCAATGAGTATAACTCTTACTATATAATTGTTTTCTAATACCTATCAATACCCAAATGATATCCTCTAAATTATATACAAATCAACAATTGAATACATAACAAACTAGCAATATATAGCAAATGTTGTAGGATAAACAACCTATATTTAACCAATGCAACATATATATATATATATATATATATATATATATATATATATATATATATATATATATATATATATATATATATATATATATATATATCCTTTAATTTTTTTTTGGTGGCTATGTCCATCTAAATTTAAGATTTTGATTTACGAAATCAAAATAGCTTGATAATTCCATATAAGTAACTCTACAATTACAATAAATAGCCTATGTTTTTAAGGTTCTTCTTCTCCACCAAAAATCATATTTACCTAAGTCATATATTTTAAATAATAATAAAATTAAAATCACACTTTTTATATAAAAACTTTCCAATGGTTCCATAGCAAAAGAACTATTTTTTCATATTTATTTAAATTAATGATAAAGAACATGATCAACTTCAATATATACATCTACTAGCAATTGCACCATCAATAGATGTTGCAAAGGAAACCATTCTTAAAGAGACCCAATAGTTGCTAAGAAAGATATCTGTAGTGATTTTGGTCAATTTTAGTAAAGGCAGGAAAATATTTTTCCCTGTCCCAATTTTTATTTTTAATGAAAAGAAAAGTTATAGAAAAAAGCATATTCAATCTACAATAATTTTCTCTCCAAACACAAGATACATAAAACAATTCTTTGAAACAACTATTGACAAATGAATCAATAAACTAGGATTTAGAAGCACTATAACCATGCTAATGACACCAAACAATGCAATGTAGAATTAATAGAAATGTGCTACTAAGTACAGAACTGTGTGTCAAATAACTGATCTATGAAGAATATGATAACCATAAAAGTGACACAACTATGTGAAATGGATTAAGTGTCCAATCTAATTATTATTAAAAAAGAAACATTGCAAAAATGAGCATAGTAGAAAAAGAGAATAAGCAACTATTGAATCTGATCATATAGAGAACACCATAGAATTCTGGATATAGAGAACACCATAGAATTTTGGACACGTGATCTTATTAACAAATGGAAATCTAAATTTCATTTTAGTCTAAAATCTATATTGTTAGCTCTAACCATATTTAGCTACAAAAGAAAATTGCATCATATAATACATGTGAAGACAATGCCTAAAGCACAAATAAAATACAACTTAAAATCTCAAAAACTATGAAAATGTCAAAGCTACCTTTTTATATCTATCCAAAAATGTCATAGAGTTGTGATTTATATAAATGGAGCAGTGCAGAGTAGCATATTGTGTAGAAATATATATAGGCCTTGAGATCATAGTCGCATTCCCTTCTTCCCAAATACTGAGCATCACATATTTTAGTCAAAATACATAAGCCCTTGGCCCATAAATTGACAAAGAATAACATGCAAAGAAAAAAAAATGTCTCCCTCTGGTACCTCACCTCCACAACAAAATTTTCCTTCTCTCGTCCTCCTCTCACACAGTATACTCTACCCCACTAAGAATATGCACCAAAACCTAGTGCAAGTACATGCAGAAAAAACAATGGAAATGAAGAACTCTTCCTTTTAAGTGACAAATAATTTAAAGTGTTCAAACACCCTTTTCATTTCTTTCTTACTACAGTAGTATCTAGTATTTTCTACAATGTAAAGAGGGTATATACTTAGAAGATATATTTCAGTCTTAAAATATTCTGTGTTATTAAAAAAATTTCTCCCTCTTGTGCTTCCATTGTGCATGTCCGAGCTGGAAATTGCTTGTATTATGTCTGGCCATAAAAATTGCATATTATTTTCAAAAAGAAATCCTATAACTTGTATTATTTATGTGCATAAGAACTACATAAGCGTCAAAACAAATTCATTCATATCTACACGAATTATGACACAACACACTTTTAGAAATTTCCACTACAAAAATTGTTACCCACCAAATAAAACAGAGTATAGGGTTGCCTTTCGCAGGTACCACATGCAAAACAAAAGTTTCCAACTTCAAAATACTAGTAGGTCCTTGAAAAGGACTGATTGGAAATCATACTTGATGACAAAATACATGAGTTCCATGATTATTACAAGAAACTTTAGTGCAAATCCCATAATCCAATCTTGAAGTACAGGGCATGAAATTAAAGTGGAAAAAAAGTCATAATCCAGTCTGTAAGTACAGAGTATGAAAAGTGTAAGTACATGTAGAAAAAAACAATGAAAATGCAGAACTCTTCCTTTTTGGCAGCTAAAAAGAGATTACCAGTAAATACCTCTTAAATTGTGTTCAGTTTCTTGAAAGGCAACATAATAAACCTTCCTAGAGATGGCATACATGAATTCCACCTGCTTCCTCTATCACTATTTTGTGAGATGCACTTTAGCTTCAAAGTCTCCTCCCTACCAATTGATTACAAAAAAAACCACATTCAGTTCTTCAATTTGGCACCATCGGCAAGCTCTCCTCAATCTTCTTACAAAGCAAGGCAAAATTTTTAATGAATAAAACAAATTACAGTATAAAAATTTCAATGTCATTTGTCCTTCAAATGTCTCTTCTTGTAAACGGAAAATCCAAAATGTTTTTTGGTGCAGTCATCTCTCTCTCTCTTGCAGGAATTGTGAAAATCAATATTTTCCTATTTTCTGGATTGCAATGATGCCATTTATAATATTTCCAAAGATTGTGTAATTAGTAAAACAATGAGTGTGTTTTATCTAACAACTCGATAATGAAAACCATGATAAGCACGACCTAGCTATGGCTCGTGTAAACTATTAATAAGTTAACTTTTCTCTTCCTCTTATGGCCTTGATAACAAGCTGGTTCTTAGTTTAGAGATGTTGTGTGAGTAGAGACAGACATCTAATTCTGATTTTGTTGATCTTTATTATACTTTTTTAAGAGTAACCATGTACAAAATATGTATCTTTAATGTATGTTTGGAGAGTAGTTAGAGGGAAATTGTGTGCTTGAGCCTTGAAGTTCAAGGCATTTGGGATTTTACATTTATTTTTATTTGCCATAACTGAAGTCGACAACTTCCATTTTTCTTTCCTTTTGGTTGACAAGAGTAATTATTATTTTTATTAGAAAGATGGAGGAGCTTCACTGGTCAACATAATAATACAAAAAAACATAATAATACAAGAAATACACTATAATACAGTGTAAACATTAAAATATTTCCAAAATATTGTTGCATTTCTTTCAAACAAGCAATATTATCCTTCACAGAGAATTCACTCTTTTCACTTTTAAAGTTTTATAAAGCTTATAAAAACGCCTAATATTAAATATGTTTTGAAATACATATTAATCTAAATTACTCGAAGCCCAACCACCTAGAATACCTAGAATAGATGGTGATGGGTGTACTATTAATTTCTCCATGATGTGAAGGTCACTGGTTCAAAACTCATTGGGAAAAAATCCACCCATGTTAAAGGCTCTGGAGAACTCAGAGAACTTGACAAACAAGAAAAAATATAAACTACTGGAAAACAAGCATACTATTTGCATCCTCCTTTTCTTCTAGAAAGTTCTAAAAACCCTGATTTAGAAAAAGCTAAACACTGTGAATGTTAAACAAAGTTATCTTCTTTATTTTCCTAGAGGTGTAAAAATTTGAAACAATAGATTGAAAATTCCTATCCATGCTTGTGACCACCTAACTTAAATCCAAGTATCTAGCTTCTAAGAGCATGAATTTTTCTTTTCTCTTGTACCAAAGTGTCCATTACAACTGCATAACCTATATTGTAATTATCTTCTTGAGCACGTATTCTGATAGTTATTGAAAAGATGGAGGTTCCATTGTCAACAAGTAGGTACTCATGCTTACAAAGAAACTCTTTGATATCAAAGATTATATCTCACATCAAGGACACTATCCAATGTGACTATGACTTTCCATGTCTTCTAACCACCAACATTGAAATTCATGGCGAACTCAACCAGAGACAAACCCTTCAATTTTCCGCTCAACTTGTTAATGAATTCCTTTAAAATATTGAAAATCAAACCCAAGACTGCTTAAATTTTTCATGTGACCTATTCCAATCCAAAATCCTTAGGCCAACCCCACAATCACCTGCAACACTATCCACGAATGAAGGGCGAGTCCAATTCCATCGAGAGGCCACACATCTAGTCAAAGCCAAATGTGAAGCACAACAAAGATAAGTATGAATTGGAAGGATTGTGAGGTTTCATAGCCAAACACTAGAAGGAGGATATCATTCCATGCTCCAAGTAACCCAGACAAACCAAGAGCTGAAATCCATGCATGAAGAATTCATAATCCCACTTACACTAAGAATAATAAAAAAATCAAAATCCTCTTGATTATGCATGCCCTCCATTAAATTTGGAGTGATTATGCATGCCCTCCATTAAAATTTGAGTGTGAAAGGGTACTTTTGTAGTTATGAAGGCTGTAGTGCCTTCTTTTGATTGGGATTGGAATTTATTTGAATCGCCATTTCATTGAAAAATTAAGAAATTGGGAAAAATTACAAACAATGATCATTTTTAAAAAACATTCTTATGATTCTTTTGCTTGCTATATGATCCACATGAATGTTCCAAGTTCTACAAAGACATACATACTCTACATCTTCTAGATTTGAGAATTATTTAATTAGTAAAGGCTATAAAGGCATATATGCTCTACCACTTTTAAGTTTAAACATATCACTTCTCAAAATAAAAAAAACATATTCTTAATCATCTCAACGAACCCACCTAATACCACAACTATTTATTCATAATATAAAAATTTTACCTTGATTTAAATTCACGAAGTAGTTTTTTTCTCCATTAAAAATCTCTAGAGATAGAGGAATTTAAGTGAGTGTCTGAAAAAATGTAGAGAAGTATGATGAATATCTTTAAGTGAGAAAAAATAACAGGAACTTTCACATGGTAAATTGTGTCAAGACAATCACTTGAAATGTCGATATTTGCCAAAAACTTAATTTTCATTTCTGAATATTGCTTTTTGGGCCTCATTATGTTACAGTTAAATTTGGTTAGATACAATCATGTGTTTGCAGAGGTAATTTCTGAAATAATGTTTTTCATACATGGGGCAATTTCAGACTCCTTCTTCCTTCCCTAGAAGCATTTTGACTGCTTCTGTTTTTCTTTCCTTTTGGTTGACGGGAGTAATTATATTTTGTATTATAAAGATGAAGTAGCTTCACTGGTCAACATAATAATACAAAAAAGTATAATAATACAATAAAGACACTATAATATAATGTAAACATCAAAATATTTCCAAAATCTTGTTGCATGTCTTTCAAACAAGCAATATTATCCTTCACAGGAATTCACTATTTTCACTTTCAAAGTTTTAGAAAGCCTATAAAAATGACTAATTTTAAATATGTTTTGAAATATATATTAATCTAAATTACTGGAAGCCCAACCACCTAGAATACCTAGAATAGATGTTGATGGGTGTACTATTAATTTCTCCGTGATGTGAAGGTCACTTGTTCAAAACTCATTGGGAAAAAATCCACCCATGTTAAAGGCTTTGGAGAACTCGCAGAACTTAGAAAACAAGAAACCATCTAAACTACTAGAAAACATGCATACTATTTGTATCCTCATTTTCTTCTAGAAAGTGCTAAAAACAATGATCTAGAAAAAGCTAAAAACCCTTAATGTTAAACGTAGTTATCTTCTTTATTTTCAGAGAGGTGTGAAAATTTGAAACAACAGATTGAAAATTCCTAGCCATGCTTGTGATCACCTATCTTAAAGCCAAGTATTCAACTTCTAAGAACGTGGATTTTTCTTTTCTCTTGTACCAAAGTGTCCATTACAACTGCATAACCTATATTGTAATTAACTTCTTGAGCATGGATTCTGATAGTTATTAAAAATATGGAGGTTTTATTGTCAACAAGTAAGTCCTCATGCTTGCAAAGAAACTCTTTCATATCCAAGATTATATCTCACAACAAGGACACTATCTAATTTGACTATGACTTTCCATGTCTTCTAACCACCAACATTGAAATTCATGGCAAACTCAACCAGAGACAAACCCTTCAATTTTCCGCTCAATTTGTCAATGAATTCCTTTCAACTATTGAAAATAAAACCCAGGACTTGCTTCAGTTTTTCATGTGACCTATTCCAATCCACAATTTTTGGCCAACCCCACAATCAGCTGCAACACTATCCGAAAAGTGAAGGGAAAGTCCAATTCCATTGAGAGGCCACAAATCTAGTCAAAGTGAAATGTGAAGCACAATAAAGATAGGGATGAATTGGAATGATGGTGAGGTTTCGTAGCTAAACATTAGAACAAGGATATCATTCCATGCTCCAAGTAGCCTGTAAAAACCAAGAGCTAAACTCCATGCATGAATAATTCATAACCCCACTTACACCCAGAACAATAAGAAAATCAAAATCCTCTGGACAGGGAAGAATTCAAAGTGAATAACATACCACGCAAAAATTGGGCCATTCACGGCCCTATATATAGGATATTGAGATTTTCAGGGGAAGAAACCTGCTATATTACAACAGGATCTATGTTCCTCGACTGAACAAGTATTCCTGCATCAAAAACCAAAAATTTTAATTTCAATCTCCATTGAAAAGGTTATGAAATTTTTCACCATTTTGTCACCTAAAACCTTATTCAACAATGGAAACAATAGTAAAAAAAATTATAAAATTTGGGAGGTCGCTCCAACAGGTATTTCTAGAGATAAATTCCAATATAGTGCCAGTATCAAACACCAGTCTGGCGAATTGTGGACGCCATTTGTTGGAAGGCATTGAGATCTATAACAAGCTCTATTCTTCAGGGTTGGTTTCTTCATCGCTTCCAGGGTCGAGAGAGTGATATGGCTGCTGAAATCTTAACTAACCAAAACTTACCCTAACCAAAAAAAATTCGCATCGGATGATGGATAATGTTTCAATTGTCTAACACAAAATCGAACGATCACAAACGGTGTAGAGTGTCAATTAGGAAAGTTGTTTTCAAATAAGGATGAAACAACAGATTGAAAATTCCTAGCCATGCTTGGGATCACCTATCTTAAAACCAAGTATTCAGCTTCTAAGAGCATGAATTTTTCTTTTCTCTTGTACAAAAGTGTCCATTAAAACTGCATAACCTATATTGTAATTATCTTCTTGAGCACATATTCTGATAGTTATTGAAAATATGGAGGTTCTATTTTCAACAAGTAGGTCCTCATTCTTGCAAAGAAAATCTTTTATATCCACGATTATATTTCACAACAAGGAAACAATCCAATGTGACTATTACTTTCCATATCTTCTAACCACCAACATTGAAATTCGTAGCAAACTCAACGAGAGACAAAATCTTCAATTTTCTGCTCAATTTGTTAATGAATTCCTTTCAACTATTGAAAATAAAACCCAGGACTTGCTTCAATTTTTCATGTAACCTAGTCCAATCCAGAATATTTAGGCCAACCCCACAATCACCTACAACACTATCCACTAATGAATGGAAATTCCAATTCCATCAAGAGTCCAAAAATCTAGTCAAAGCGAAATGTGAAGCACAATAAAGATAGGTATGAATTGGAATGATGGTGAGCATTCCTAGCCAAACATTAGAAGGAGGATATCTTTCCATGCTCCAAGTAGCCCGGAAAAACCAATAACTGCAATCCATGCATGCATAATTCGTAATCCCACTTACACTTAGAATAATAACAAAATCAAAATCCTCTTGACTTGGAAGAATTCAAAGTGAATAACATACCATGCAAAAATGGGTCCATTCGCGGCCCTGTATATAGGTTTTTCATATTTTCAGGGGCATAAACCTACTGCATTACAACAGGATCTATTTTCATCGACCAAACAAGTATTCCTACATCAGAAACCAAAAAGATGAATTTCAATCTCCATTGAAAAGGTTATGAAAATTTTCACCATTTCGTCACCTAAAATCTTATCCAACAACGGAAATAAGAGTAAAAAAAATTATAAAGTCTGGGAGGTCGCTCCAACAGGTAATTTTAGAGATAAATTCCAGTATAGTACCAGTATCAATCATGAGTCTGGCGAACTATGGACGCCATTTGTTCCAAGGCACCGGGCTCTATAACAAACTCTATTCTTCAGGGTCAGTTTCTTTATTGCTGCCAGGGTTAAGGGAGCGATATGGCTGCAGGAATATTAACTAACAAAAACTTACCCTAACAAAAAAAAAATCACATCGAACGACGGATAATGTTTCAATTATCTAACACAAAATCAAATGGTCACAAACGATGTAGAGTGTCAGTTAGGAAAGTTGTTTTCAAATAAGGACGCCTTACGATGTAATTAATTCAAAACAAATATTTAAAAGGAAAGTACAACATTGAGATATATTTCCTAACAAATTGAATTTCATATGTCATTTACTCACATAGTACTTTCTAAGCGAAACCACAACCTACTAAAATTCATATCTTTTAAAAGAACCTAGGAAAAAAAGACAATCTTATAATATACTATATGCAATAATTAATTAATTATGAATAGCCCTCATCCATTTCTTAACTAACTATCCACACTATTGAATACAAATATACAAGAAATCTCCTCAAATAATAAACATATTTCACACACATAGTTTACAATATTTTGGAAACGCATTTCATAAAATCCATCCAAAATAACTTTTCCTCTGATTTGAAAAATATATATTCAAGTAAGCTAGCAAGTTGTTAGAATGGTAAACTACAAATTTGTTTATTAACTCTTATCTAATCCTCTAACTTAATATGAAATCATTCTTTCAAACATTAAAGATTACAATTCATGTCATAGGAATTAGAAGTTCATTGCATAGATTTGAAACATATGTAAGAAGGGATAAAATATTGTAGGTCACTTACTTCTAATAAAATATTTATTTGAAATTATAAAATGAGGCTTTTATAATGTAAAATCTCATGTAGAATGCATATATTAAAGTTGAGTTATTTTCTTAGGTTAATAAATAGAAATGCAAAAATGAATTTACTTGCATAAGTTTTTTCAATATATATCACCACATTAATTTATCTCCCATAGCCATAGATAGATATATAAATCATAAACAAAGAAACAAAGTCTATAAGTAAATCACTAAAAATAGAATTAAAATTTCAATAGAATGGAAAAAGTATCCAATAAGCAAATTTAGGTTGCGTACGTTTCCACCAAACCATAGTGATAGTTACATTAATTCTTTCTACGAATAGTTGTCCTCTACCCACACCATCATGTTGCTAAGGAGAAAGCTATCATCACTCAATTTCTCAGAGTCAAAAAATTGTTATCTTAGAGATATAAGTTTAGCAAAAATTCCTTCTTGCTAAATGCAGAGCCTCTAGAACCTAATGGAGCTAATAAATATCATGGAGTCAAATCATTCGCACGAAGGATATTTTCAACCACCAGTATACAAGCACACTAATCCAACCATCAAGACAACAGACCCCTTACTAAGAGGGGACATTTTTTTATGAATTTATAGGATGAGAATTAACCCAAGTTGACACCTCACATTCACCATGATATGAGCGGGGTGGATTATAAAATTGTTCCGTAATATTAAAATGTCTTGGTTGCATTTAGTTATAGAAAGGGACCCAATTTTTCCATATGTAGAAGCACTAGAATGTATCATTATCCACACCAGTTGACATAAATATTCAATCAATGAAGAACATGAACATTATGTGGTCTGATTAGTCCCCGTCATCACGGCTTGGAACTATAGTGATCAAAGGCTTCTGTCTTCGCATTATTTTAGTGAGTTTTTACTAATATGCGGTCAACTGAGCATCTCGAGCCATAGTCTAATTGATTTCGTGGTTTTGGCCTCTTCCTCAGGGGTGAGGAAGTAAGATTTCTTTTTTCCATTCATTTTTTTATTTTATGTTCTTCTAGATGAAGTAATTCTAGCATTAGTTTTCTAACCGTTAACGGTTAAGCTTTAATAATATATCAAGAATGTATTAAGAATATATCAATATGTTTTTACATTTAAAAAGGTGAGGAGGGATTACACATGGCTAACATAGGTATAAACACTTTGACTCCACGTGTCTTCAGAGTATGAGTATAAATCCACTTGTCTTGAGGGTATGATAATAACCCATAACACACTGGAAGTAATGTCATTATGCAATGGAAATAGAGGTTGTGCGCAACATTTTTTTACATTGCTTGGAAGCGAGTTGCCCAAGAGAGAATTTCTAGACTGTATAATTTGTTTAATTGAGAACTTGGTGTACTTATAGTGGAAATGTGGTGCAGGGAGAAAGTGATTATTCCTAAACATAAGTCATTCATAACCTGAGTGGGTCAGACTACAGTGGAAATGCGGTGCAGGGAGAAAGTGACTATTCAAAAACGAAATCCATTCATAACCTTAGGGGTTCGGACACAAAGAGAATTGTAATCACTTGGAATGATAGTACCAAATCTTCAGTAATCACGTGGAATGATAGCGCCAAATATGTAGATGGGACATATTACTTGGCAGCGGTTAGATTCATATTTCACAACCAGAGAATTCACAATCTAGGTAAGGTCATATGGACAATGACACTTGAAGCAAAAGCATGAGCTATAGTAAAGAGAGCTAGAGAGGCCCCTTGAAATGGTTTTGTTGATTAATCATAGGTTGTTGTTTCACCCATAGCATACCTCTAACATTCCTTACAGTTCCAATTCGATAGCCAACATGAGTAGCTAAGACGGGTAGGCAGTTTCATATAGATAGATCGAGGGTTGTACGCCTCACAAAGCCGGTTTATATTTAGCCATTGTATATGTCATATATTTGTCCATACCACTTCATTTATATACGTCCTTTTGAGCGGAGGAAGATATCTGTCTCAATATTTCTTTTTATATGGTGCATTCCGGGCGGGCTTTAGCTTTAGCGATAGTTACTATTTTTGAAAGCTACAAAATTAGTTACCTTGTGAATATTTTCGTAGTTTCATATCCTTAACTGTGTCTCGATATTTGTTGTAACAGATTCTCAGGTGTTACAAGAACAAAACTAGCATCTCATTAGTCTTCAAGCTCTCAGAGTGCAGGGTGAAAGGTATGTAGATGGCTGGAAATGACATCTTGGCGTAGTAGCTTGTCTAATCGACAGTCTTACGATTCAATAGCCTCAGAGGTGGTTTTTCCACAGAAATTGAGAAGGGTGGGTGGGGTGACTATGTCCAATCCAAAAATGGTATAAATACCCTATTCTTTGTATAAAGAAAGGAAACAAACCCATGTAGTGTGATCCTGGTTCCTATCTTTTCTATTATTTCAAAATATCATGGTGAATTGAACCTAAGAAATGGTTTGAGAGAAAGTTCATTGCTTATCTATTAAAATATGAACACACAGAAAAGCATGAGAAGAAGGGTGAAACCAGTGTGGCTTTCCTACATGATAGATGGTATGGTATTAAGATATTTATGAGATTCTTACAGTTCTAAGTATATCTATGATGTTGTTGTTGTTATATATTACTGAAGGCTTTTGACTCGATCAGATAATCCTTTTTTGCAGAAGCTCTATGACATTGAAACTGCCTCTGCACCAAGCTACTATTTTTCCCCTTAAATTTCTATTATAAAACTAAATTTCTATTATAAAATCAGCCCTGCAATTTATACAAGCCGTGCGATTTGCACAATTCAAAAGAAATTATAAAAAGCATAGCGAAGGGCCATCGGTACAGATTTGTGCATTACAAATAAATGGAATGCACCAAATCTACATGGAATGGGCTATTATATGCCATGATTCTTTAGAGATCGAAAAGTAGTGGCCAACTCTAATGCCGGGTCGATCTAGGCGAGTAACAATCCATCGATTTCTCCTCGAAGTACGACTTTCTATTTTGTAGATACGATACAAGATATGATAATAGAAGGTCCTTACGATGATTATATTGATCAGAAAGTCAATTGATCCAGATACCACAAATCATCGAAGAAAATTAACCAAGCAATGATCTTCCTCCAACTAACAACCTTTGGATCAACAGAGGGTTGTTGACCAATTGAAGAAGTGACGATAGAATTTTTCTAGAAAATTGCTCAACATGTCAATTTGAGATCAAGGCAATAATCACATTTGCACATAGCCACATGTGAAATCGTTTTTTTTCAAAAGTAAACCAAAGTAAAAATGGCTTGTAGACTAGAGAAACTAGTGCTAAACATCTAAAGGTACACCCAATGCTACAAAGAAAATGATTAAACCCACAATATCTTGATGGATCAATAGCCATGTGTTGGATGAGTTGTTCACACATAGAGCTACCTATGATAGAAATCATGTAAATCCAAGACAGTTAAATCATATTATTCGTCTTTACTCCCTTATTTTATTTAGTAATTTTCAACATTGTACTACACTTAGCATGTTATTTTTAGCCCTTGTAAGTTTAATAAAGAGAGGCATCAACTTCTTGGAAAAGAAATGGGGTGAGAGAATAGATTTTATACTATTGTGTATAAAATTACTTGAAAACTATTTCTAAATCTCTTCAAGAGCCAAGTTAAATTACTAAGTTCCTATGCATTTCTTTTGTATGGTTAATTTTAGTGCTAACAACTTAAAGGTTTCTAATGCAATTAAAACTAATCTTTATGCATGAATGAATTAAATAAATTTTGGTAATAGTAGTTGTGATATTATAATATTAATAATATGTATCTCATGTTTAATTTAATTTTATTTCTACTTTTCATAAGCCATTTCCTTAGTTTGTCTATATTGTAAAATATGAGCTAGAATTATTTCACTTTTTAGGACCCACAATATTACATAAAATTTTTCACAATAGCTATAAGTTACTCTATAAAATAGTATTGTCTAAATAGTAGTCAGCCATTTCCTTTTTTCACACAAATTAAATCTATAACACAAATACAAATAATTAAAAAAATGAAAGAATAAATCCATAATGTACTAATTTCCATCAAAATATTGTCGAGCCATAAACTAGAAAATTATTCTGAAATAAACATGGAAATGTCTAATTTGACCTCTTCCCTAAGTTTAATCCTTCCTATTGAGCATTAGGAACCCATCCTCTTTAGTAAAATTAATTCTAGAAAGACGTTCTATGTATGGAAATCCATACGAATAACCCATAATCACAAAATCCAAATCTTGAAGATTACATTTTCTAATAGTACTCATTAATTTAGATACAACCATAATAAAGTCATATATTTAGTATTTGACGAGGAAATAGATTATTTTAGGTGTATTACTTGGTCATATGACAAGTAAGTTGGGGATATGCTTATCGCCCCATTATTTCCCCAAAAGTAGGTGATTTTTATTTTTTATTTTTTTCTTTTAAATTTTTTATTTAATATTAGTTTTTGTTTGTATATAAAAAATTAGCATTATAGAAAATCTTTACAAGAATAGTGTATAATTTGAATTTGTGATTCCTTAGAGTAGAAAATCTCTATAACAATAGTTTATAATTTAAATTTGTGATTCCAACTAGTTTTTATTAGGTTACAGAGAAATTAGAGTAAAATGTAGATTGGAAAACCCTCCAAAAATTATAACCATTAAACCCCCAAAACTTAACCAATAAACTATTATCATTATTATAAGTAAAACTTCTAAAATTTATATGCTAAATGAATCAAAATTCTTAGAATTTTCTCGTGAAGATTAATCATGATAATTAACCCAATAAGATGTAGAAAATCAGTGTTATTCAAAAATTCCAAAATTTTTGATTTTTTTTGCAAAGAAATTTGTATCCAGTTAGTGTAGTCGTTTTAGATCATAGTTACCAAGTTCAAGGTCGAAATGGTAGTATAAGGTTAGGCATTTAATACGTTAATTTATATAGGGTATTTTTTTTCATAAAATCAATTAAAGTGTTCATGAAATAAATTAAGTTGAGAATCATTACTATACCAAATTTCTAGTTCATGAAATTAATTAAATTGACACATTGTTCTCCACTAAAGAATGTAATACATGACATCTATCCCACGACAACATTCACCAATTTCATATAGCCAAACTAATAAGTATATTTAAAAACATCCATTATCTAATTATCTAGTTTTATAGAGCCAACTTAATACATATATATAGAAACATCTATCACACTTTAGAATTCACCACTTTCATATCTCTATATATATAGATATATAACATCAATCTCACTTCAACATTCACCAATTTCATATATATATATAAACATCTACTCTAAAAGAAGATTTATGAATTGCTTAAACTACTTAAAAAAAATGTTATGGAAATTTTATATCTAACAAATTCAATTATAAAATAGTAAATTCTCACTTAAAAAAACTGTTTTTGTATTAGAAAGATATAAAAAAAGTAATTTATATATTTAAAAATTTGCAAAAACTTTAAAATATAGTTTTAAATAGTTTTTATTATCCAAATTAGTTTTGAAATTCAATTAAAGTATTTATTTTCTGTTTTTGTCATTTACCGCAAAGATTAATTTATACATTTATTGAATAAATTTGAATTCTAAAAGAATTAGTAATTGAAATATAATGTTTTTGGTTTGCTGAGATTATTTAAGCTTACTTTTAATATCCAATCTCTCATTCTTTATATTGGACACAAGACATAGAATTTTAATTTTTGCTATATATATTATTATATTTTATATAAATGTTTTCTCAATTGACAATACAAATAATAGATTATCTTAAATAGACAATAAATTAATATTTTATATAGATGTTTTCTCAATTGACAAAAATTAAATACACAAACAAGATTAATGTTGGAAATAAGAATAAGGGTATCATTATAAAAGAAATTCATTTCAATTTTATAAAATTTTGAAAAAATTATAATAATAGGTTAATCTTTATAAGATGTATATTCTCAATTTTTTCTAAATTTTTCAACATAAAATCGAATTTCTATTTGAATTTAATAACTATTGTTTAGATATACCCTTACTTCTTTAATTTTGTTTTAGTTTTACCCAAACTGTATTAAAATAAGATATGTCTATACAATAAATTGTTGTAGCCCATACCAATTTCTCTATAATTCAACAAGATTTCAATATTTTTATTCGCAGTTAATTCTCCTTCATGTCTGAATCTCTATACTTCTCCTTCTGATTGACAAATTGAAGTTACTGAAAACTGTTGTTTTACGATTGAAAGAGCGTCGTATTTTTTTGACTGATCTAAAATCTTGTTCTTATGCAGATGATGAACAATAGAAAAGAGGGGGGCCGCCTTCCATCTCTGTCCACTTCTTTTGCAATGATCTTCTTTTAATGATCATTGCAAGATGGAGCAAAAGGAATGTTGTGGATAATGGCGTGATTATTTATCGTTTCTTCTCAAATGATCTTCAGAATTGCAGGCCCCGCCTTTCATTTGTGTCCACTTCTTTTGCAATGATTTTTAAAAAAAGATCATTGTAAGATGGAGCAAAAGGAATGTTTGAATAATGGCGTGATTATTTACTGTTTCTTCTTAAATGATCTATAGAAATTCTCAATATTTTATAGAATGTAATTATAGTTTTCTGAACATGTAACAATTTTTAACTCTATGTTTTCAATTATCTTTGGGGTAAAAAAAGTCACTAGATAATAATTATCATGGTTTCTACTAATAAAAAGCTCCAGTTAATATAAACTAGTAATTGCATCATATGTTGCAAAAGAAAAGCTATAAAGAAGTAACATAGAAAAAGATAGTGTAGAGGAAATGCTCTCACCCAATATATATTTGAAACATGTAAATAATTAAAAAAAATATATCACAAATATGTTAAAATATTTAAAATATCATGAAAATATAAAAAATACAATTAGTTTTCATATTTTATTCAAATTGAAAAGATATTCTTTTGTTTTATATAAATAAAATAATTTTAATTATATATATTTTAAAAATAAATTTTTCTTTTTTTAAATTATAATTTAAAATTAAATAAATATCATAAAAATAAAATAAAATAAAATATTAAATTTAAGCAAAAATAATTTTAAATAAAATATAACAAATTTTTTAAAAATTAATATTTGTTTTTGGATTTCTTTTTGGTCAAACTAGCTGTTAAGTTTTAAAAAGAATCTCACAAAAATAACTTTCTTTTTAAATTTTAAAAGATATCATAAATATTCAAAACTTTCCTTTTACTAATTCAATGTAATAATAAGACATCTTCCCAACAAAGTAATCTAGAGTTAGTACGGTAGGTGAGACTTTTATAATTAATTAAACATACTAAGATAATTTATTTAGTTTTAATTACATAAAATTTTTACGTCCGACCTCTATTATTTTTTTTAAAGGGGCAAATAAATATAAACAGTTGAATTTCCCTTAATTTTGAACAGATTACCAATATTTCCACTTGCTTATAAAAATCGTCTACCACACAAAACAAATCACAATTCTTCTCCACTCAAAGTAAATGTTTAGATTAGAACCGGGGCACAACCAAGAAAACCTCCACGCCTTTCTTCGAACGAAAAGATCCTGATCGGCATTAATTTCGTGTTTAATTAAAGACACTGAACCAGAGATCGACGAATTATTTTCTCTCCTAAAGCAATTGCCTAAAGCGCACCGATACAGAACAAGTTGAAGCCAAAAACATACGCAGGCGATTATCACAATATTGATTTCGAAGCAATCCTATTATAAAAAATTAAAATCAACGCCTTTTACTTCAGAAAAAAGACTCTTGAAATCTATAAATATATTCGTCCTTTGGAGGCAAAGCAAACTGTCTCGAAATAAGCAAAAATTTGGACGGTAACAGTAAAGCTTTAAAATATGGGGGTGGGGCTACTGGGGCTGTTCCTTTTTCCTGATCTTGATGGTTTTCTCTCATTGTTATCATCTTTTTTTTTTCGGTGCGTCCCTAGTTTCGACTCTGTTCCAGCCTTAGTTTTATGTATGGTTTAATGTTGTATTGAGTCGGTGATCTTACTATGATAGGTTTGACGATATTTCAGAGTTTTTTTTGGCTGCTTTTGTCAGCATTTTTTGATATAACTTGACTTTAGTTTCTGGACAATTGAGATTATGCTCTTGCATATTTCAAAGGTTTTGGTTCGGCCTGCTTCTGGCTACAATACTTTGTAATATTTAGGGACTTTTATTGTGCTGTTCCTGGTACTTTATATAAACCAAGGTATTTTTCATGTTGAAAAAAACAGCAAAGCTTTAAAATACTAAATATGCCTGGATACCAAAGCCTGCCAATCCACCATTATTGGGATCTTAAACAGAAAATTTTGTTTAGATTCCCATGGATTCTAATCTGCTATAAGAATCGAAACCATTCGCAGGAAAATAAAAACCTAAAATAAGGCCCGTCGAACGATTTCATCGGTCGTTTTGGGCGGAAAGAGGTTATTTAAGCTGCAAAATTTTCCGAAAATTTAAAGCTCACTATGCATGGAAGGCTGCCATGGACAGCGCTTCAAGGTTCCAATTGTCGATCCTCCATCAATGACTTCAAACCTTGTAAAAATAATAAATTTTTCGGGTTTCAAGGAAATTGAATCGGGTGAAATGGTCCATTTGTTAGTAGCAATTGCTGGCATGAATCTCTCTTATTTATTTATTTCTTAGTTTTCTTCCCGTATTCGTCTACATTTTCTGTTATCAAGGACGGCAGTATTCTCCCATAACGCCCAGAAAATATGAAATAAAATGCTGGATCCTGAGTTCAAAGGTTTTATGAAACTTCATGAGAGAGAGCCGAGTCCGAGTGTAGATTGTTCAAGTCCCCATCTGTTCTGGCGGAACCGGACAGTTCCACTTGGGCGCCGGTCCACATGCCCAAATCTTCTCGGCGATCCGTTAGAGATTTGGTGATGGAGGAATATTCCTCTTCATTTGACAGCTTCAGCAGCATGAACCGGAAGAACAATGTGAACTAGCTTGTTTGGCAGTGGCGGCTGCGAGGCTTTCTTTTCTCTTGTGACCATATAAACCGGGAGGATGAACTTGATTATTTCTAAAACAGAAAACTGTAATTTATTAATAATTATTTCTAAAACAGAAAACTGTAATTTATTAATAATAACCATATTTATTCTCAAGGTTGATATCATTTTAATCGTATAACATAACGAAAGCTGTTTTCAAATAAAAACGCTTTACAACGTAATAATACATATTGCAGATATGCATGTTTAGCTGCTTAAATCTTTGTGTTCACTTTATCATGCCATAGTCCAGTAAGAATGTGATTACTTATGGATGTCTAACTAACTCATATCATACCACTTTGATTATGTAATTAATAAAATGCCAAAAATTATGTTCTGTTAAAGTAAAAATGCCTAGATCTATGTCTATGTGTTAAAATGCTACGAGCTTACTTTATGGAAAATAGGTTGAGAATTCTTTGTGGGGTCTTGGTTAAACGGTAATGAGGTGGGCTGTTTTATAGCACTCATCACGAGTTCAATTCCCTTCACCTTAAAAAGCTAGGAAGGTTAGTGTTGCAACAAAGATTATGAAATTGAGCTCTAATGTGGTTGTACGCATGGGCATCTATACGTTCATTGAAATTCATATCCAAATTTATACTACATAATATAGTTACTTACACTTACTGCGAGCCATTATGTCATTGACATTCATATTCAAATTTATACCATATACTATATTTACCCAAAGTTACTACTCACCATTATTTATGCAAGTTTTTGTACCTTACTAAGCTATTAATTTTTTCAAAAGCATAATTTGAGAGATTATTAGAAATCTAATTGCTGAAATAAGTAAAGAAAAATGTTGAAAAATAATAAGTTATAAAATTTGGGAAAAATAGATATAATGAATTTTATGTAAATTTATTCATTATCATTTTTGGGGGGATTATTTATCTAATAATCTTATTCTAGGATGTTATTCATTGATATTAATTTTTCAAAAGCACAATTTGAGAGAGACTAATGTGTCCTATTTTTTTTTGTTATATTCAAATATAATAGAAATTAAATGAAAGAGATATAATTTTTAGAAATATAATTGCTGAAATAATTAAAGAAAAGATGACGAAAAATAATTAAGTTATAAAATTTGGGAAAAATAGATATAATGAATTTTATTTAAATTTTTTCGTTATAATTTTTTTTGGGCTATTATTTATCTATTATTATTCTAGGATATTATTCATTGATTTTGATATATTCATTTTTGTGGTTAGAAAATGATTAAATAAATTACAATATAGAAAAAAGAAATTGTAGTATTTAAATTTTTTTTGAACTATTAATTTTATTTTTGGTTTTTGGTTTTAATTTAAAATTTATAAAAATAAGTCCATTGGGGTATTTCAATTGGCAGTCACCATGTTATGAAGTAATTTAAACCATAAGATTCAAGGTTCATATATATATATATATATATATATATATATATATATATAATTTTCCTATATTAAGCATTATAAATGAAATGTATTTTTGAAACAAAGTAATTTCTTACACATCATCGTATCCAAATGTAGAGTACAATGTTGCACCTGGAGGGTGCTAAGTACAAAGAAGAAGGAATGTTATCAAGATAACTTATTGAAAAAGTAAATTTGTGAATCATAATAAAAAGGAAATATAAATCAAAAAATAAATAAAATATAATAATTTTTGAGATGTTATAGTCATATATAGGGAATATCCCCTTAAGTTTCTTAATCTTAGACACTATAACTAATTTGAAATAGAATTTATGACTAATTTGAAATAAAGTTTGAACATGGAAAAATATACTTCATGAGATAAGAGATGTAAAATAATTATCATTCTTAGAGAAAGAAATAGAGTA
Source organism: Pinus albicaulis (assembly GCA_034641835.2). Classification (NCBI taxonomy): domain Eukaryota; kingdom Viridiplantae; phylum Streptophyta; class Pinopsida; order Pinales; family Pinaceae; genus Pinus; species Pinus albicaulis. The sequence continues at coordinate 1,412,634 of CM076572.1, forward strand.
TGTCACTTGTAGGAATGGTGTGTCTTTTGAGCTTCATAGGGGAAAATCTATGAGGATTTTTACAAGTTCTTAGAAAATTCTTTAAGAAAGTCGTAAAGGAACTCATATTTTTCATGGAAATATCATGGAATTTATATTCATATAGAAAACAAAGTATAGAAAAATTCTCCATTATCTTGTATTAAATCAAGTTGTTATTTCTCTTGAACCTTATACATTCACAAAGATAATTATTATACTCTAGTTCCATCCTATTCACTATATTAAGCAATAAGAAAATAAATTATATTGATACCAATATCCAAATGGTTTCATTATTGGATCCTTCATATATGTCCAATTGTTGTATAAAAATTCTCTTGTAGATAAGAAGATCTATTCTTTGGTCTAATGAGATAAGAAACAAAGAGGATGATAGATCACTACACAAAATCCCTCTAGATCTAGAGTAATCAATATAATTCCTTGCTCTGAGAAGAAGAGTCATAGCACATAACCTTTTCTTGAAAGTTTTTATGATGTGAGTTGATTGATGTAACTTTAGAGATTGAATTCTCCAGCTCCTATCACTTGCTACCTACACACAAAGAAAATAAATGACATTATTAACCTTCTAAAGAAAGTAGGAATGTTGATTACAACTAAATCTAACCCCATATATTGAACAAAAATTAGATATAGTGTATGGAATTGAATACAACATATGATGGAGGGAGAAATCATGTAGATTCATATTAATATCAATAAAATATAATTATAACAATCAAATGATACCTTTATCCTCGGTTGATGATCCTCCTTGTTCCTTTCTCCTTAAGACACCTTCCTTAGGTAGTGACTCTATTGCAACACAATTTCCATTCTTAAATTTTAGGTCTCCTTATCTTCCAATTTGACCTCTTGTTGAAATAATTTACAAGAGATTAGAGATAGGATTGATTTCATATGAATTAGGTGGATACAAGTCATGGCATGTGAACCAAGCAATTGCAATTCATAGATATGACCCATGTTCAATTATCATATTTTCTCAAATTTATAATGGATGTTTTCCATATTATGATATTTTTGATCATGTTCCACAATCAATTATCAAATTTTCCCAATTCAATAGGAATGTTTTCACATTTATGACTTTTTGTAATTATGAAAAAAAAATATTATTTCATATGAAATTGTGACAAAATCATTACTCTCTTTTTAAATAATTATGATAAATTACTCAATTATCTACTTTTAGCCTCATATCATCTAGTAAATTCCTTGCAAGGCCTATGGTGGAAAATATAATTATAAAAATGGCCTGCTAATGTATAAGGTAAAAAAAGGAACTAATGGCTAAAACATATTAATAAATTCATGGTGATTTGATTCACATATGTAAACATCTATTGGATCAAAGACCTAGAATTAGCTGCAACTAGTCATCAACCAATTAGAATTATAAATCGTCGATGAGGTACATATACCCATTCTCACTAAAAGAGAGAAAAAGTCATGGCCACTGGAAAAATATGGTCTGGTTCCATGTAATAATATGCAATACCATGGCCACTATAAATTACATGGGGAATCCATGTCATAAAAGGGATCATAGTGATGAGAAGATATATTTTGGCTGTATGTCACAGTATCTAGCACCAAGGAGGGTTATATGTCACATTATCTAGCACCAATGAAACTACCAATATAGTCTTCAAAGGTTTTCAAATAATAATTATATACCACACTGCAACTTGGGAGAGGTAGAAAAAATGAGTAATTTCCACCTAGGCCCTATGTATTCAATCCAAACCTATCAATGCTATTATTCTATAGTATATGAATATGAGATGTAATGTAAAGAATAAAATAAACTAATTTAGTACTATTTAATGTGGAAAATGATTAATGGACACAATGGGACCCATCAATGATAGAAATGGACCTGAGAATACCTAGTATAATATATTAAGTGTGAATAGACGAGATGAATTCAAACACCCCTAGAATCAAGTGATAACGGACCAATGAGTTAAACCCACTATTGATGACTAGGATAAATTACTATGACATTGCATATTGTACATGGCTTCATTAATACATATGTTAATTTTTACACCGGACAAATACTCCACGGAGTTAAGTGCATCGGCATATGACAAAAAAGGGCACTTTGACATAGAGGCCTTTCCTCTAGACTTTATTAAAAGGAATGTGGTTTAATTTGAGACTGTAAAAACATGAATTTACTTTCACATTCCATTCTCCATCAGTACTTGATGAATCAAACGCCCTCATAAATAACCACCCAATGTGGCCTCAAGTTGGGGTAATCTCATATGACATCTTTCTCTTTAGGTACCGCTATCATTTCGTAAACATATTTCGTTTTTGTGCAGCCACAAGTTACCTCCCTTTATACATTGCAACTTTCCAAGTGTTCATAACCTTGTAATTTGTGAAAAGACTACATGCAATGTTCATCTCATTGCTTTCAAGGAAATACTCAATTTATTCTTGGTCACTAATCTTTTGGAATTCTTGATCATAATAAAAAAAATTCACATAATCAATATTTCATCTTTACAATCTCAACAAAAAACATATTAGAAGAATAAAAATTTTCCACATGCACCTTATGCAATGGTGCTTCATCTTCAACTCCACTTTTCTAGAAATCATCCCCTTCCTAATTTCTTCTCCCATGCACACAAACTCATGCCCTCTTTACTCATAATTATATTTCTCCACAACAATCTCGGAACACTCTTTCTAGATATTATTACATGTTTCATGGTGGATAACTGTGGAGACATAAGAAGATCTAGTAGGGATTTTAACTACAATAATTTGGGTGGCATGAATACAACACATTGCTTTGAATTTTAGATAATATCCATATGGATGGCATGTAACCAACAGACCATGTACAATGAGAAAGTTAATCCCCAATGAAACAGATCCAAAGTATAATAGCTTTCTTTGAAATCCTCAAAATTCCTTCCTATCATCAATTCCAACTTAGCTCCAAGAAACCAAAACCATGATTGTCATGGACACTCTTTCAATGAATTAACAAGATGAAGAGTACTTGGGAGAGAGAGATGACACTAAGTTTACTAATAATGGAACAACACTGGAAGCATTTTAAATATTTTCTACAAATTTTTTCTAACCTAAATAGTGTCATGAAGACAACATGTTGCTTTGAATTTTAGACAGCACCCATATGCATGGGATATACCCAAAAAACCCTCTACTATGAGAAATTTCATCCCCAGTGAAGCAGATATGGAGTATAAAAGCTTTATTTCAAATCTTCAAAATTCCTTCCTATCATGAATGCCAACTCAGCTTCCAAGCAACCAAAACCATGGTTTTCATGGATACTATTTCAATGAATTCACGAGATGAAGAGTACTTGGGAGAGAGAGATGATACTAAGTGGACTAATGATGGAAAATCATTAGAAGCCTTTTAAAGGTTTTCCAAAAAGAATTTCTCAGATAAATGGGGGCATGAAGAAAACATGTTTCTTCGAAATTTAGAAAATACCCATATGGATGCCATGTACCCAAAATACCCTGTACTATGAGAAAGTCCATCCCCAATGAAACAGATCCAAAGTATAAAATATTTCTTTCAAATCCTCAAAATTCCTTCCTATCATCAATGTGAACTGAACTCCAAGCAACCAAAACCATGTTTGTCATGGACATTCTTTCAATGAATTCATGAGATGAAGAGTACTTGGGAGAGAGCAATGAGAGTAAGTGGACTAATCATGGAAGAGAATTGAAAGCCTTTTAATGGTGTTCTGCAAATATTTTCTCACATAAATGTTGGTAATTAAATAAAATTGCATATATTTTTTTGCTTCTATCTCTATGCTATTCTTTCCTATGCCCTTACGACATTTCCTTCGCAACATGTGGTGAAATTTCTAGTTTACAATTATTTTATAATTGACCACCCTACCTTAAATCAATTATTTGTTTTAGTGTTATTTGTAATTGTTTTAATTAAATAATTTGACATTATTTAAAATTATTTTATAATTATTGACAAAGAGAGTCATTGAGAGAGTCATAGTCATAATGTGTTAGTCTACTTCTTTGTGAGGCAAATAGTCTAGTAGAGATTTGTTGGAATCACAATTTTTTCTAGAGTTAATATATTTGTTTTCCACATAGACAATTAATATACTTCTTTTCTAGGCAAAGAGTCTAGTGGAGATTTGATAGAATCACATTTTTTCTATAGTGCATACATAATATTTATTGGATTCATAAGATTTACTGGAATCAAAAAAATTCTAGAGTGCATACATAATATTTGTTGGATTCATAAGATTTATTGGAATCAATTTTTTTACAAATATTCCCAAATTCCGACCAAAAACTTTAAAAATCATATTATAAATCTTGTAAACCCTAATATTATAGACCTTATAAACCAACCAATATTATAAATCTTAGTATTATAAAAATTCTTCTAAATCTGATAAACCTTACTATTATTTATAATCTTTAATACTAATACTAAAACCTAATATCATTTATAATATCTAATACTAATACTAAAATGTAATATTTTAAAATTAATAATAAGATTTAAAACCCAATCATAATAAAATGTAATATTTTAAACATAATATTAACATTAATATTAAAACCCAATCCATTTATAAACTAATACAACCATTACATTTTAAACTTAATATTAACATCAATATTAAAATGAAATAATACTAAAATGTAATATTTTAAAATTAATATTAACATCAATATTAAAACCAAATAATACTAAAATGTAATATTTTAAACTTGATATTAACATCAATGTTAGAATCTAATGATAAGAAAATGTAATATTTTAAACAAACTACTAACATCAATATTAAAACAAAAAAATATTAAAATGTAATATTTTAAACTTAATATTAACATCAATATTAAAACTAAATAATACAAAAATGTAATATTTTAAACTTAATATTAACATCAATATTAAAACTCAATAAATTTAAAATGTATTTTAAACTTAACATCAATATTAAAACCCAATCCATTTATAAACTAATACAATCATCTAAATCTACATTTTTGAGCATAATATTAACATCAATATTAAAACTCAATAAATTTAAAATGTATTTTAAACTTAACATCAATATTAAAACCCAATCCATTTATAAACTAATACAATCATCTAAATCAGGAAAATCATTTCTTACCTACTTATAAGGAAATGGTACCATATTGAATATCTTATAAGGAAATCCTATCATATTGAATATCTTAATTATAGTAGTTGATACATTTACTGACACTTTAATCTCGATGTAATTATTGAAGAAAGAAATCTTTAAATTATTTAATAATATACTACTTATGATATGAATATCTTGATGTATAATTGTTGGAAAGAATTTTTTTACCATGAAACCTCAACCTGAGTGAAACTATTATTTGAATGAATTATTTTACACCGAAGATCGGTACAAATTGTTTAGTTAATTTCGAATATAACTAAATATTAAGGATTAAGATAGTAAGTTTAACTCCGTGGAACACGATGTGAATAATTTCGAATATAACTAAATATTAAGGATTAAGATAGTAAGTTTAACTCCGTGTAGACCTGATGTAATAGAGAATGATCACAGTATTTCTAATAGAAATTATCATGGTAATGAATAAATGTATTGCCGAAATAAAGTGAGTATTTGAAATTTCATTAATAGAAGACCCAACCCATGCTATCTCAAATTTCAATAACTATTCTTATCCGCTGTACAAGACTACATTCATAATTTTGGTATACACAAAAGAATATATAAGATAGATACAAATTGTGTAGTTATATTATTTTGAATATGACTAAGCATTAAAAGAAAGATCGGTAAAAATTGTGTAGTTAGTTCTGAATATGGCTGAGCATTAAGGATTAAGATAGTGAGTTTACCTACGTGTACACGTGATGTAAGATCAAGTAGTACACATCAAGTAGTAGAGGATGTAAGATCAGGTAATAGAGAATGATCACATTATTTCTAATGGCAATTATCATGGTAATGGATAAATGTATTGACTTAATAAATCTATTGACTTAGTAAATTGGGTATTCAAAATTTCATTGATACCTCAAATTTCAATAAATATTCTTATTAATGAATAAATGTATTGCCGAAATAAAGTGAGTATTTGAAATTTCATTAATAGAAGACCCAACCCATGCTATCTCAAATTTCAATAACTATTCTTATCCGCTGTACAAGACTACATTCATAATTTTGGTATACACAAAAGAATATATAAGATAGATACAAATTGTGTAGTTATATTATTTTGAATATGACTAAGCATTAAAAAGAAAGATCGGTAAAAATTGTGTAGTTAGTTCTGAATATGGCTGAGCATTAAGGATTAAGATAGTGAGTTTACCTACGTGTACACGTGATGTAAGATCAAGTAGTACACATCAAGTAGTAGAGGATGTAAGATCAGGTAATAGAGAATGATCACATTATTTCTAATGGCAATTATCATGGTAATGGATAAATGTATTGACTTAATAAATCTATTGACTTAGTAAATTGGGTATTCAAAATTTCATTGATACCTCAAATTTCAATAAATATTCTTATTCTTATCGGTTGTACAAGACTACATTCACAATTCGCTTATAGGCATATAAATAATTATTCTTATCGGTTGTACAAGACTACATTCACAATTCGCTTATAGGCACATAAATCAATAGGCTGGATTGAGTTTGAACCGATAATGCTTTGTGTGAGAAAAACAGCGATGGCTACGGTTTAATGAGTTTAATAATATTTAAAAATATTTTAAAAAAAATGTACCCACGTGTTATGGCAACGCGCATTCCCGTTACGATGCAGGCTGACACAAGTCACATACTTGTAAGAATCAGTAGTTTTATCACAATAATGGATTTTAACTACGAACTTGCGTGGAATTGTTTTTCTATCTATGTCAACGTATTACTTCAATCACAATCCAAATAGGGTTGAATGTTTTGATATTTTACTTTGACTGTATTATAAATTATACTCATGTTTTTTTCGATTTCCTTTTTCCTCATCCGATATTTGAATGAATCATCTGTTCACCAAAAATTAGCACCAAAAATTATTGCTCGAAAAGGGGAATATTGAAAAGCTTACTGGTTGAAGATTCTTTGTGAGAGTTACAATATGAGTAAACAATTTTTGAAAGGAATGAAATATAACACTAACAGGAAGTGATTGAACTTGACATGACAGTGAAATAGGATTTTCTCATGGGCTTTGAGTATATTTTTTATCAACATTCTAACTTTCTACCAAATATAAATGATTTTTTTTTCATTCAATGATTTTCTATTGGAATATGTACTTCCTACTTGTCTTCAGTTGTGATTCTTTATGTATAGAGTATGTTCCTATTCCATAGGTTAGGTAAAACTAAGTTCCTAGTTTAATGTGAGGTTAAGATATTCTCTCAACCAACTTATTGTGCGTCCAAGATAGTTTCCCTATCTTGAGACAATTCCTCATGTATATATGTAACTCTATTTGATTAATAGAATATAGTTTACATAGTGACATTTTATCTTGGTATCAGAGAGTTTGGGCCTGGCCTTGACCCCTCCCAGGCCAAGGGAAACAAAGAGTTCTTTGTTAAGTCGATTGGCCACCATTCTGCTGCCTTTTGTCTTGCTGAAGGAACTGGTGGCATGAGAGAAGCTGCGATCGTTGTTGTTTGTGCTTGACATGGTCGATTTCAAAGCCTCTGCGATTGCTGTTGTTGGAGGACGAGCAGCAAAGTCGTGGATCAAGTTGCGTATGCACAAGCCTGTGCGAGAGTCAACGAGAGCACATAGTCGGCTGGCAACTTGACTCTTCACCTCGACGTGGATCAATCACGTTTTTTTTTTTTTTTTGCGCTGTGGAAGCCTGTAATTTCCACCAGATCTGAGTTGGTGTGGTGTGCCTCTGTTAACATTGGTGTTTCTTCTCAGTGCGTGGAGCCAAGACTGGTGCGTTTTGTTTCTTGCATGCCTGTGGTCATCGCCAAGAAAATCTTGTTGGAATTTTGATGAGTTTAGCTGAAGTACAGAGGAAATCAAAGACAATCAAACTAGAGTTTTGATGAGTTATTAAACGCATTTCAAGGATCCAGTTCTAGGATTTGTTGTTTGTGGATCTTCCTGAGCCTATTGATCAGCAACGTGCCATATTTGGTAATCCCTTGCTTGCTATTGAATAAATATTTTCTATTTGGAAACAACTCCGAGATTACCATGGAGTTTTTCGAATGATATTTCAAGTGGACGGGTCAGTCACCAGCGTAAGTGAGGAAACCCAACATTCAACCAGCGTATACCACTACCAATTTGAGCAAACACAATGAGCTACATGCGGCATTGTTTTTGCTACATATGAATCCTGTAGCATATTGCTATGTTTAGCATCATTTTATGAAGTCGTGGTAGGATCGTGGCTCGGAATGGAGAAGAGGTTGTGGATCAAAGTGTGCTGACATGGGTGGATATGCCATCGTTGGTGCAACGAATGACATTGGAGAGACAACAACTCGCCTCTTGTAGCACATGGTGCCCAACCCGTGAGAGCAGATGTGTGAAACGTAGATAATCTGGAAAAGGTGAGATTATGCTGATGCAAAATTTATTTCATGGTTAGTGAGATGCCTAGAGGTGATTAAGTTTCTATATAGGGTGAAGATGAAACTAAAAGTTCCAATATATCTACTTTGATGAAAAAAATTGTCTTCGTGAATTCATTTTTTTTTCATGTTGAGCCTGATCAACTTAACATGTAAATGCATTCATGTAAATCTGGCTGAAGGAATTAGATGTTGAATTTTTGTGACATTTAGGTTGACAAACTATTTTCACGAGTGTGAATCTATGTTGGAATTATGTTGGAATTTTCCATTCCAACAATAGAAAAATTTATTTGCAGGAATGATTTACTACCAGATATGATGAAGACATTGACGGTGAAAATTGCATCAAAGGATAGTGGTTGGATCTACATCAGAGATTGGAGGAGAATGGACAATCAAGTTTGTGAAAGTTTTTTTTCTGTGAGTTTCTTGGAATAGACTCAATAACATGTTGTATAATGAGTCACAGAGTTGAATGGTGAGAAATTATAGGATGGTTTTGTAGTGGTCATTGTATGTATTTGTTAATTCCAAGAGTTGGAGCATGTAAGCTCTGTAAAGGCACATGTGTATCCCCGTAAAGTTTGTGGTAGTCTCAAAACCACTTTGTAATTACACGTTCGTGGTCAGCCAGAAACCAGTTTTTAGTGTCGATTTGTGGTCAGCCAGAAACCACATGTAACAGTGAAGTGGACTGGAAATAGGTTTGTGCCAGTGTCTACCCACTGATGAAGAAATCCGGTGCAAGGTGGCCGATGAAGGGATCCGGTAAAAGTTTGCTGAAGAGATCTAAGATAGATCTACTGTTGGTGAGAGTTCACCGATGAAGGAAGAGCATGGTTACGGGTCATTCGATAAAACCCACGTTGGAAGGGGATCTATAGATACAGGTACATGTATGCAATGATAATGGTTGACAAAACCATGTATGTGAAGGACATCGTACGAGACCATCAGTTGCAGCGGTTGTTACCCATGCATTCTGGTGGATGGTTGCTCATTTATATGGACATCGATATATCCTTTTTGTTATGTTTAATGAGAGCTAGATTTTGTGAAGTGATATCGAGACAAGTAGTCATTAAGGGGGTGTGTTATTGTGCGTCCAAGATAGCTTCCCTATCTTGAGACAATTCCTCATGTATATATGTAACTCTATTTGATTAATAGAATATAGTTTACATAGTGACATTTTAACTTTTCCATTTTAATATTATTTTTACCCAAATTTAACACCAAAGGAAAAATACTTATTTATAATATTTTTGACATTGGTTTTCAATCTAGTAAACAATAACTCACAATGTTTCCATGAAAATTTCCATATCATGAACATGATAGGGAATAAAAATGTAATTTAGTAAATTACTTCAAACTCTATATTGAAGTTTAAATTGAATTCTATAAGCTAAATTCGTTTTTCCAACTCATATATGATGTGGTAAATAACATGAAGACACTAATAGTGAAAATAATATATTCAAACATAAATGTTCGAAAGAATTAACAATAAAGACCTAAATACAAACGGCAAACATGAAACATCATGGCAAGGAGGATAAGGAGGATTCAGTGACGTATAATCGAAAAAAAAATAAAAAAAAATAAAAATCAAATTCAAATTAGCCATTATCTTAATGGCTAATTAAGCCATTTTTACATTTATTTAAACTTAACGTCTCAATTAAATATCTCACATAGTCTTGATGATAAACCACATTGGTTGATTCGAAACACGTTGACCATGTTCCATTGCATGTGATTATTATGAAAATAATTTTACAAAAATAAATATTGATTTCGTCAAAAAAATTATGTAATATACAACATTGGTTTCATCAAAATAATTAACAATAGAGACATGAATACAAATGTCAAACATCATGGCAAGGACGATTGAATGACGTACAACATTGGTTTGGTAATATTCTCTCCATAGTTATACTCATCCATCAATGAAAATATAAGAGGATATATGTTTTATTCAATCTTCATAAAAATAATTCCCTTTATTTTTACCATGACCAAATCTATTAAATTTTGAACTAAGATGAGGATGTTACTCTACTTGAAATTATTTCATATTTATTTCCTATTTAAAGTGAGGATAATTTTTTAATTTTTTTAAAAAATGAAAAAAAAAAAAATATAATCGAAATTATTAACTAATAACTATCATTTATAAAATGAAAAAATAAATAAATAAAAAATAGTTTCCAAAAATTAAATAGTGATAGTGAAAAAAACTCAAAAACAATTTTCAAAAACATAAAATATATGGTTTTTAAAAACTAAATAATTATAGCAAAAAACAACTAAAAAATAATTTCCAAAAACTAAATAGTTAAGACTATAAATCCTAGGAGGCCAATTTTTTCGATTGAGGAATCTTCTAATGGATAATTTCTTCTTCTTATTGATTTTTTAATCATAAGAAAACTTCTTTTAATTTTATTGTTTTACTTTAGAGGTCAATTTTCTTTGGTTAAAGGATTTTAAAAAAAAAAAATTGTGATTTCTATCAATGTAGAATTGGTTGTAAGAAGTTTCTATTTCAATTTTTTTTTAATATAGAACATACTTTCTTAAAACTACTTTCTTTTTTCGTTATATTTTAATTTTTTAATTTTAATTAAATTATTTATTTATTTATACTTCAGTTAAAATAAATTATAATATATCTTATATTTATATAAAAAAAAATTAATATAACATAGTTATTTTAAAGTTTGAAAGTTGTATTTAGGTTTTTTTAATAAAAAAAGATATATTCAAAAAATATAATCTAGTTAAATCACATCAAAATAAAATAGCAATTCCTTATAATTTAAGGGCTTTTACCATACCAAATAGAGAAAAACCTAATTTATAATTTTTTTAGTATAACTCCTACCATATGATTTGTTTATGAATACCCAAATAATAAACTTTAAATTATATACAAATCAACAATTGAATACACAACAAAGTAACAATTTGTAGAAAATGTTATAGGATAAACAACCTATATCTTTCCATTACAACATATATAACCTTTATTTTTTTGGTGGATGTGTCCATTTAAATATATGATTTTGATTTCCCAAAGATAAATCTATTTCCATCACATATTTTTAAATTATAATAAAATTAAAATATGCAAGCATTATGTAACAGTAGCTTGATGGTTCCATAGAAACACTACAATTACTATAAATAACCTATGTTTTTTAAGTGTAATCATGTATTTAAGGCTTTTGGTGGATTCACCTAAATTTAAGGTTCTTCTTGTCCGACCAAAATCACATTTACCTAAGTCATATATTTTCAATAACAAAAAAATTAAAGTCACACTTTCTATATAAAATCTCATCGTTCCATAGCTAAAGAGCTATTTTTTCATCTTTATTTAAATTAATGACAAAGAACATGATCAACTTTAAGATATACATATATGAATTGAAAACAATTATTTACAAAGAAAGTAGAGCATTCACATATATTTCCTAACAAATTGAATTTCATATGCCATTTACTCACAAATTCATTTCTAATGAAACCGTAGCCTAATGGAAATTCATATCTTTCAAAAGAACCTAGGAAAATAAGACAATATTACAATGTGTTAAATGCAATAATTGGTTAATTATGAATAGACCTCAACCATTCTTTAGCTAACTATTCATAGTATTGAATAAAAATATACAAGAAATCTCCTCAAATAGTAAAAATATCTCCCACACATAATTTGCAATCAAAAGGAAAAGTGTTTCATAAAATCCATCCAAAATAACTTTTCCTCTAATTTAAAAATTATATAGTCAAGTAAGCTAGCAAGTTGTTATAATGGTAAACTACAAATTTGTTTATTACCTCGTACCTAATCCTCTAACATAATATGAAATCATTCTTTCAAACATTAAATATTACTTTTCATGTCATACTATTTAGAGGTTCATTGCATATATTTCGAACATATGTAAGAAGGGATAAAATATAGCACGTCACTTACCTCAAATTGTTATTGATAAAATATTTATTTCAAAAGTATAAAATGATATTTTGTATAGTGTAAAATTTCATGTCGAATGCATATATGAAAGTTGAATTATTTTCCTAGGTTAATAAATAGAAATTCCAAAGTGAATTTACTTGCATAAATTGTTTCCATATATATGACCACATTCATTTATCTTACATAGCCACATATATATATGTAAATCATAAACAACAAAAGAAATTATATAAGTAAATCACTAAACAGATAAGTAACACTTCAATAAAATTGAAAATCCATCCAATAAACTAATTGAGGTTGAGCACTTTTCCACCAAACCATAGTCATAGTTACACTAATTGTTTCTATGACTAGCCATCCTCTACCTAGACCATGATACTGCTAAGGAGAAAGCTTTCATTGCTAAATTTCTCATAGTCGAATAATTTTTATATTAGAGATATAAGTTTAGCAAGGATTACTGGTTGCTAAATGTATAGCTTCTTTAACCTAATGGAGTTACTAAATACAATGGAGTCAAATCATTCCCATGGAAGAGTTTTTCAAGCACCAGTATACAAGGGTGATAATATGGCCATCAAGGCACAAGTCCCCTAACCAAGAGGGAAATTTTTTCATAAAGCTATAAAATGAGAAGTAACCCAAGTTGAAAACTCACATTCACCATGCTATGAGTGGGATGGGTGATAAAGTGTTCCCTAATATTAAAATTTCTTTGTTGCATTCATTTGGAAAAAGGGACCCAATGTCTCCTTATGTATAAGTACTAGAATGGATTATTAGCCACGCCGATTGTCATAAATATTCAATAAGTGAAGAACATGAAAGTTAGGTGGTCAATAAATAACATAAATTCCCAAAAGTAACGATGTTACTTAACATTGATTTTGTGAACAATTTCCATGATTAATATGATTTGTGTAAAATTTTGGGCACTTAATGAAAGGAGGAGAAGAAATTCTTCAATTTTTCTTCATGGAGTTATAGCATCATAGGGTTATGGAACCCTTTATTTAAATGACTGTCATGATGTGAAAATTATATGGAGAGAGACATGAATGTCATTGGTTCATAGAATGGCCTCTACTAGAAATATGATGAATTGGGAATTTATCATTGGGATTAAACTCAATGTAAAAATTCAACAAGCTCAAAATTTGAAGTGAAGTAAGGTCATGTTTCTTTGCATGGCTTCTTATTTGTAGGATCTAGTGTGTGTCAAATTTTTTTTTGCTAAATTGAACCTTAGTTGGCACATATTCGAGATCCATTCATATTTTTTTCAATATGTTATGGGAGAATAACGTAAGAAGATTTATTCTCTTATGTGTGACTCTTTTTTTTCCCATATATGCATTATCGTGATCTACTTATGGTATTTAATTCTATTTAAGTAGGAAAATAATATTATTTTATATATCAGAAATTTGCACATAAAAGATAAACATACATATCTTACTATATTTGATGCTACCATCGCACCCCATTTTTTGTATATATATATGCTAAAAATAAGCTAATGTTTCAAGAAATAAGCTAACAATCCATTCTTTAAGGTTTTAATGTCTCCTTTATTTAAGGTTTTAATGCATTTTTTATTCAAGATAGGAAGTCGGTCTTCATTATTTATGGGTTTCAAATAACATATTTTGAGACAAGTATGGAAAAATACATAATAAAAATGATGAATTTTACATACTATTATTAATAAAATAAGAGATATTTATACAATCTGAAACATACGGGGACAATTATGCGTGAATAACATCTCCATAAATAGAAATATGAGAATAAACTAAAAATGTATGAACTATATTATAATCTAAATAATATACAAAATACCAAAGGATTAGTTAAAATTTCCTCCTTTAATCCAAAGGGACATCTCACATGCCAAGTAAAGATCTAAAATTTTCAAACTTTTCATGTTCCAATGGTTTGGTAAAAATATCTACAATTTATTCTGAAGTAGGAAAATGTGTCAAATGAATTATTTTGGACTCAACATGATGTCAAAGAAAATGATATTTTGTGGCTATATTCTTGGTTCTATCATGAAACTTAGGGTTCTTGCCCAATTGAATTGTGGAAGAGTTTTCAATGAGTATAGGAGTTGAATTCCTTTGTTTCTCCTACAAATCGTTTAGTATTTTTCGAAGCCAGATGATTTATTTTGTAGCTTGAGCTGCTGCAATATATTCAACTTCGATGGGAGAATCATCAGGAAAAAATTTCTTTCCCTATCTCCAACTAATAGTTTTTAATCCAATATTCATCAAATAACCATAAGTAGAGACTCCATGTTCCTCATCACCATCAAAATCTGCATCTAAATAACGTGTAAGATGGAATTATGAAACTTTGGAATATTTGATGCCATATGGTTGAGACCCTTTTTGATATTTGATCACTCTTTTTGTTGTTACCCAATGCATTTCACAAGTTTGATGCATAAATTTGGAAATTATCCCTCCAAAAAAAGTTATGTTAGGACGAGTAGTAGAGAAATAAATCAAACTTCCAACAGTTTTCCCATACTTTGTTGGATCTTCTAATACATTACCTTCATTTGAGGTAAGTTTGAAATTTTTCTCCATTGGAGTAGCAAGAAGGTTACAATCCATCATTACACATCTATTCAATAATGGTCCAAAATATTTCCTTTAAGAGATAAAAATACGTTGAGGTTTTTCATGAAATTCAATTCCAAGATAATAATGAAGTAAACCTAAAATTGTGATATGAAAAAAAAATTGTAATCCCTTCTTAACAGATAATATATAGTCATCATTTTTCTCTATAAACATCAAATAATCAACATAGACAACTATATATACAACTAATCTTGCAACCTTCTTAACAAAAAGAGTTTCACCATCTTAAGAAGATGTTTAGTTCATACCATGCATGGGGTGCTTGTTTCAAACCATACAAGGACTTAATCAGTTTTCATAATTTTTGTTCTTTACCTTTGGCAGTTAAACTTTCTTGTTGAAATATGTTAACATATTCGTTAAAATATACACTTAGGAATGTATTTTTTACATTCATATGATGAATTTTCCATCATTTTTGTGCTGCAATAACAAAAAATGTTCTAGTAGTGCCCCATTCTATAGTAGGAGAAAATGTTTTTGTGTAATCAACACCATATTTTTATGCGCTTCCCTTTGTTACAAGCCTTTCATTGTGCTTATCAAGTGAACCATCATCTTGGTATTTGGTTTTATAAACCCACTTGCAACCAATGGGTTTGATGCCATCAGGAGGATCTACCAACCTCTAACTACCATTTTTAATGAATTCATAATATTCCCTTTGCATTGCATTTTTCCATTCATTACAACTAATGGCTTCTTCAAAGAAAGTAGACTCACTATCAGCAGACAAATTATATTCAGAATTGTGAGAATAGTTATAAAAATAACTACCTATTTCAGTATCATCATATATTCTTGGAAATTTTGTAATACGAGTTGATATTCACAATGGTTGTTCAACTTGTGGAGGTTGTTGTTCATATTGTGGAGTAGATTATTCTGCGCAACACACACTTTTTGACCTTGCAGAAACACTTCTATCATCCAAATTTTCTTCAACACAACCATTGTCATCATTGAGAGGAAAATTTATTGAAGGAAAATCTATAGATTGATCAATAACGTGAATCCCCCCTTTAGGATGTGGAAGATTATTATTAGATTCATAACAAAAATTTCTTTGACATATAATTTTATAAATGATTGAGTTCTCTATAAATAATGGACATGTCTTTATTTGATTGAAGAAAAATTACATCTCTTGATAAAGTAGCATTCTTTTTTTCTTTATCATATAAATTTTATGCCTTATAAGTATTGAAACATCACAAAAATATACAATTTGTACTTCTTACACTCGGCTTGTTTCTTTTCTTCTTAGAGATCAAAGCATAACATTGAGAACCAAACAATTATGAAATTATGAACAATAGGAATATGGTTATCCCACATTTCATATGAAGTTTTATTGTTGATGAAAGAGGAAGGAAAATTATTTCTAATATAGGTTGCATAAGGCACTTCTTCTAGTATAAACATCAACTTTAAATTCTTAAAGAACATCATTGACCTAACCATGTTAATCAAAGTTTTGTTCATTCATTCTGTAATACCATTTTTTCATGGATTAAAAGGAACTGTTTTTTGGTTTTTGTTGTCATTATTTTCTAAATAATTTTCAAAAGTATGTGAAGTATACTCACCACCATTATTAGTTCTTATAGTTCCTATATTAAGTTGAGTTTCATTTGTAATCAAAAGATGAAAATTTTTAAACACATCAAAAACTTGTGAGTTTTCTTTTAAGAGATGCACCCAGCACATTCTCGAATAATCATCAGCAAATGTTAGCATATCTTTATTACCATTAGCTATTGCAAAAGGAATATGTTAACATAAATTTGAATGTATGAGACCTAATTTTCTTGAAGCCCGGGAAGTAGAAATTTGAAAAGATTGTTTAATGTGCTTCACCAAAATACAAGCATTACATGGAGTAAGTTTTCCTTGAATTGTTGGAAGCCCTTAAAATCCATTTTGTCTCATAATTCGTATAATGTAATAATTAATATGACCAAAAAGAGCATGCCATAATAAAATAGAAGAGATAGGATCATTTTCTTGAATCAAATGAGTGGTATTCATTGCAATGAATGATGTACCTTTTAATTTTAAGAGCTTTTACTTCTACACTAGTCCTAATAGTGTGAGTATTAGATTATCTTTGAATCTATATTATAAAATCAAATATATTTATTGAATGCCACTATTGTCTCATATGTATAAGAGATAATAAATTCCTTTGAAATTTTTGAATATAAAGAACATCATGTAGAATATAATATGCAAGTCTTGACCTCTTTAATCAAATAGATTGGATACCCGAAGGTTTAATTTGAGCATTATAAAAAAAATAAACTACTCCATCAATGTGATCACTACATTTTTCAAACAAATCTCTCCTAAAGGCAATATGAAAAGTGGCACATGTGTCTAAGATCCAAATTGCAGGCGATGAAAAAAATGAAGTACTAAATACATCAACTACATTGAAATTACAATGTTCAACAAAATAATGTGCATGCTCATATAATTTTTCCTTTATCTAGAAGTGGTTGGTCTTTCTTTTCATTCATTTTTTATCTACTTTCACTAATTTTCTCCCAAGGAATTCTACAATTAGTAGTAGTGTGACAAATTTTACCACATCTAAAAACTTTGATATTTGGTTTATCATTAAAATTCCTTTGTTGTGTATCATTTTGTTGTTTGTATCCCTTATTATTTTTTCTCTCCTTGCCTCTATAATTTCTCCTGCCATGACCTCTACCAGTCTTATTATTTGTTGCAGACTCTTCTTGATACTTTTGTTCTTTTTTTTCTAGACACGAAGTCTTAACATTGGGATTTGGAAGAGGCTATTTCTATCCAAATGACTTCTCTCTTTCTACAATTTTACCTACTAATTTATCAAAGTATAAATCTTTTAATTGTCCACTATCTTGGAGAGATTCAAAGTAATGTGAACAACTAGGGTAGAGATCTTTTATAAAGGTAGTAAGTTGTAAATCAACTGTAACACCATTATATAGAAGAAAAGAGAGTTCAACGCCTTAGAAATCAGCCTCTTCGAGAGGGAAACATCCTTTACATTACATAAATGAAAAATTCTTGGATGATTCAAATGAAAAAACCTCCTTTCTATATATAGGAGTCCATGGGGTCACAATATAATCCTTATCGGACTAAGAATAATAATGTAAGGGAACAAAAATAACAATAGTGGGCTATTATGGGCCACAATAACAACAATATGGGGACTGCAGGGTACAACAATAAAAATAAGTGGGCTACACTAACAACAATAAGGGACTACACTAGTAATATAGGGCCCTAACATGCCCCTCTCCTTCCAAAAATTGTTGTTCTCAATGCTTGAGTATTTATGGATTCTTCTATACAAAATTATCATCCTCCCATGTGAAATATTTAATGGATAAGCTCTTCCACTTGATGAGGTACTCTGAAATTGATCGATTTTGTAGTTGTCGAGTCCTTGTTTCTTTGACTACTTCAGGTTCCAATATGATTTTTCCCTCCTCGTCAAGTTTTGGAAATATTGTTTGAATCAAAAGTGTGTCGCCTATAAATTCTTTAAGCATGAAACGTGGAAAATTGGTGCACTCGGGAATGTGCAGGAAGCTCCAATTTGTATGCCATAGTACCAATATTTTGCAACACCTTGTAAGGACCATAGTACTTTGGCAATAATTTATTACCCTTATTAGATTGTTGAAGGAACATTTGTTTTTATGTTTGTATTCATAAAAATACCCACTCACCTACATGAAAACTTCTCTGGTTGCGATGTTCATCTGCCTGTTGTTTCATTCGATTTTGTGCCAAATTTAGGTTATCCTTTAAAACTTGGAGAATTTGTTGTTGATGCTCCATGTAATCTTCCATTGCTTGAAGCTTATAATTTTCTCTTAAGGATGATGCGATGGATGAAAGATATTATCCAAAAGTGCTATAAATGGGGTAATTTTTGCTGCAGTGTGGAAGGAATTTTTATACCACTATTCAGCCAGAGGTAACAAATTGACCCATTGTGTTTGTTTCTTAAATAAAAATCAACGAAGATAAATTTCCAAAAAAAAATTCACTATCTGAGTTTTCCCATTGGATTGAGGATGATAATATGAGCTATGAGCTAGTTGAGTACCCACACAAGAAAATAATTTTGTCCAAAAATTTCCAGTGAAAATGGGATCTCTCTCGCTTACAATTATATTTGGATTTCCATGTAGCTTTTGAATTGTTTCCATAAATGCAATAGCAAATGTACTCTCCTTAAATGGATGAGATAATGCAAAAAAGTGTGCATACTTGGTAATTAGATCAACTACCACCTTGATGACACTCTTTCCTTCTAACTTCGGTAAACCTGCGATAAAATCCATCGAAACCTCCTCCCAACATTGACTTGGAATTGATAAATGTTGTTGCAGACTTGGGGTATTAATTGTCCCAACTTTATTTAGTTGTAAAACCAAACATTTAGCCACAAAATTTTGAATATCAAATTTAAGTCCATACCAAAAAAATTCTTTCTTCACCCTGTGGTAAGTTTTAAAAATCCTGAATGTCCTCCTAAGGGAGAGGTGTGCAGTTCCAAAATAATATTTTATTTTAGTTGAGAATTCTTACAAATAAATAAGCGATCTTTGTACCATAAGGAATCATTTTTTTAGCTAAACGTATTAGATGTATAGGGATCTTAGTTCAAATTTTGAATGAGTGTACATACTTCTTCGTAATTATTCCATTCCTCCCTTGCTTTGGTTATCCAATCTGGTTGGATAATAGAAATGGCATAAAGAAATGCTTCCACATCCTTATCGTTTCTTGAGAGTGCATCTACAAAAACATTTATCTTTCCCTTTTTTTAAAATCATTTCAAAGTCATAACCCAACATATGTGTGACCCTTTTTGGCTACTCTTCTAATGATATTAATTGTTCAAGAAAGTATTTAAGACTATCATGATCAACGTTTACCTTGAATTTTCTTTCCATTAGGGAAGGTCGCTATTTCTTTAGTGCATGTAGTATTGCCAACATTTCCTTCTCATAAATAGATTTTTGTAAATACTTTCCTTTGATTGGATGGATTTCAAAATAAATGGGTCTTACTCATTCCATTAAAACAACACCAATTCCATTTCCTGAGGCATCACGTTCAACAATAAAGGTTTTTGTGAATTCTGGTATAGCTAAGACTCGTGCTTGGCACATTTCCTCTTTATGATGTTCAAAGGCCTTAGTTGCTTTAGGATTCTATGAAAATACATCTTTATTCAATAATTTTGTTAGAGGTTCTGCTATTCTCCCATAATTCTTAAGAAAATTGCAATAATACATTATTAACCCGAGAAATCCTTGCAATTAATTTATGGTTATAGGGAATTTCCATTCCTTAATGAATTTAATTTTGTTAGTGTCTACCTTAACACCATCTTAAGATTCAATATGACCCATATATTCCACCTCTTATACTCCAAATAAACATTTGGAGGTTTTTGCATATAATTGTTTCTCCTCCAATAGATTGAGTACCCTCTCAACATGTTGAACATGATCCTTCCAAGACCCGTTGTAGATTAGTATACCATCAAAAAATACTAACACAAATTTTCTAAGGAAGGGTTCGAAAATTAAATTCATCAACCCTTGAAATATAGAAGGTACATTGGTAAGGCCAAAAGGCCTGACCAAAAATTCATAATTTCCCTCATGATTTTAAATGTTTTTTTTTGGAATGTCTTCTTTCTTCATTCGAATTTGATGATATCATAAATGGAGATACAACTTGGTAAAATAAATTGCTCCATGTAATTCATCTAGTAATTCATCAATCACATGAATGAGAAATTTATATTTAATAGTGAGCTTATTGAGACCCCTATAATCCAGAAATATGTGCCATGATCGATCCTTCTTGTGCACCAATACCACTGGAGCAGAGAAATTACTTTGACTAGGTTGAATTATACCAGCCTCTAGCATTTCTGCTGTTGTACGTTCAATTTCTCTCTTTTGGACGAATAGGTGGGAGTCCCTGGGGAGTTTCAAACACCTTTGAATGATTGTCCAAGAATTTTGGGAGATATGGAGAAACAAATGATTTTTATGTTGGAACTTCTAGTGAGCATAATTGTGAAATTATGCTTCATTTTTCTTTCTTCAGAATTTTTTTCATGACATTAGAACTTATTATCTTTCCCAGCTTCCTTGTGACTGATCCAAAATGGATTCAGTTTTTTCTCCAGATCAAAGTTGTCAAATGCAGTTGAAAAGAGAATCAAGTCTAATTTCTTAACAACAACTTTCCAACAGTGCGAAAGATGTGTGAAACCGACTTCGTATGAGGAAGTTGTGGCCAGTAAAAATTTCAAGGCAAAGTAGTGAAAAATGGAAAAATTCAAAGTTAAACAGTCAACGGTGAAAGTCAAACAATCAATAGGGTGATGTTAGTGGGACAGGTGTCATCCCGAGAATGCGCCATTTGTCCAAGATGATGTCATCAAGCTCAGTGATGTGTCGTTATTTGATTGATTGATACGGGCCAATCCAGAGCTGACACATGGCAACTCGAATTTTTCTCAATGACAGCTTATTTCCAAAATTTTTAGGGTCAGGGAGGATCAAACCCCTGACCTCTTGGAGTGAAAACATCTTCACTGGATTATGTTTACCAACTAACCTGTCATGGTTCTTATTTATTGTGGTGGATGATATTTTATATATTGTATGTCGAATTGGTTTCCGGAAAAAGAGACAGGACGATCGGGGTCAACCCCACGACTTCCAGAACCCTTAAACGAAATACATTGCATATATTACAAACCTTATCGTATTCCAAATTCCGAAACTTTATCACCACATATATATTTTGCGGAACCATATCATACAATTGCATATATTATATGCAATACATTGCATATATTATAGTTCTGAAATCATTGAGGTATTACCATCGAACCTTAATATAAAGCCATCCACCACATTACTATATATGTTATATATATAGTTTGTAAATCATAACAGTGCAGAGAGGTCCGGCAGAGGTTTGAACCGCCGACCCTCCAAAAGCTTTATAAGCAACATGTTTTTAAACTCAGCAGAGACCAGTTGCACTATACAGTGAAGCTTAATAAGCCAAGATCCGAATTTGTATTTAAAATTGTAGGTGCTGAAGCCCAAAAACTAGTGCGATTTTTCCATAAGCGGTTTTAGATGCAGAAAGGTGGTTTTCTTGCAGGAAGAGGTGGTTTCGTAGCAGACAGAGGTGGTTTTTGACCTTCGAGGGGGTTGGAAGTGATTGTGGCCAAACATAGGCAAATGGGTACTCATTCTGACTGAAATTCAGAGCCGATAATCATGGTGAGGTCCATTTTATTATCTGAGTCTCAGTTTTCGAGCTCATGTCTGTAAATCATTTTTAAGACATAATAGAAAGGTTAGCACCGGAAGCTAAAGGACTAGTAGAAGTAGCTAGGAAGTCTGGTGAACTCCCTATTAAATTTTTCCGTTTTGATATGTTTTAAATATGTTTTTAATGGCTTATTTAATTTATGTTAAGTGCAATATTTTCGATCTATTGCATAAAATAACATAAGAAAGTTCACATACGTGCCAGTAATTCCTTTTGGCATAATAAATATCAAGTGGTATCAGAGCTTAAGGTTAATTTTTTAAAAGGTTTGACAGTGTTATGTGAAGATTGAATGCTTACTAGGTCAAAGTCCAAGCGAGGTTAAGGATAACTTGTTGAAGCAAATCTAGAGATTGGAAGGGTGTTTTCACAAAAGAAGATGACAGATGAAAACGTGTTGGGAACAAAAGCTCATTTCTTGGACAACATCATGAAAATACGTGCGATGGTAGAAGAGATGTATAAAGAGTTTAAAAAGAACAAAGGTGAAGGCACTTCATCACCTAAAGTTGACAAAGAATCAAGTGAAAATCCTCTTTCATTATTTCCACCAAGTTCTCCATCATCACCACCATCGTCATCATCATCTTCTTCTCATAAATATAGTTCTTATAAAAACAAGAAGAGTAAGAAATCATCTTTGATAAAATTAGATGTAACATTTCATTTACCAATTTATTATGGTGAACTTAACAATGAAAAACTTGATATTTGGATAAGAAAAATTAAAGTTTATAGCAGGGTACAGAAAGTTGTGTCAGAAAGAAAGAAGATTCAACATGCTAGCCTTCGTCTTGGAGGAACTACACTTGTATGGTGGGAAGGTAAGACACAAGAAGATCCTCAAAAACATTGTAAAATAATTTTCACATGGAATGAATTTGTTTATGCTATTAAAAATAAATTTTATCCTTTGTCTTATATGCAACAAGCTATGATGAGTTGGCAAACATTACGTTAGTTAAAGGGTCAAAGTGTGAAAAGTTATTCTCAGGAGTTTCGTAAAAGAGCTTTGACACTAGGCATATCATTAGACTCACCAGAAACATTATTGAAATACATTGGTGGCCTACATAGTTATTTGAGGCACACTATACTGATGTTTAATCCGACTATCTTAGATAATGTATCAATTCAAGCAATGCATCTATAAGCTAGGGGTAAAAATGTATCTCATGATGTTTTAAAGTCATATAAATCTATTGAATGCAAGAATAAGGAAAATAAGAAACAAAAATGGAAGGAAAGGAAATTGAACACTGTAAAGAAAGAAAATCCTACATGCACTCATTGTAAGAAAGAAGGACATGATGAGGCACACTGCAGGGCACTACATCCAGAATTGAAGCCTAAGAAATTTGGAACTAAAGAGTGAAATAATACTGCTGCTATGCAAAAGGACTTGGAATCAGATCCAGGAGACGAAACAACCATTACAACTATATGTATAAAAGGTAAAATTCGCATTCTCTTGATAATGAAACTAATGAGAGGAAAAGAAATGAGTTATTTCATATTAGAGTCATTTCCAAGCATACTAAAATTGATACTTTGTTTGATAATGGCTCTCAAATTAATTTGATTATTGAATCAATTGTAAATAAATTGGGAATTGCAACTAAACCTCACAAAAATCCATACCGATTGGGTTGTGTCTGTGATAAAACTAAGCTATAGGTTACAAAACAATGCAAACTTCGTTTTTCAATTGGATCAAAGTTTGTAGATGAGGTTGAAATAGATATAGTCCTATTTGATATATGTGGAATTGTACTAGGGATTCCATACTTGTATGATAGAGATGTTTTCTTCTATCGAAGGGTGAATAAGTATCAACTCACTAAGGATGGAATCAAATATGTATTAAGAGCTCATAAACTCAAAGATAACTACACTCTAATAAATCCAGGACAGATGAAAAGAATTATAAATTCAAGTAAACAATTTTTACTTATGATTGTAAAAGCAAAGGATCCTGATAAATCCAAGGCTTTTCAAGGCTGTAATCCTAAACATAAAGCATATTTAGTTAAAGTTGTTTCTGATTATGATATTTTGTTTTAAGAGCCTAAGGGGCTTCCTCCCAAGCGACAGATAGAACATGAGATTTATTTGCAGCCAGATGCTCCTATTCCTAACATTGGAATGTATAGGTTATCATCTCTAGAGAATGTAGAGATAAAGAAGAAGGTACAAGAATTTCTCGATCAAGGGTTTATTCAACCAAGCACTTCACCATGCGGATCGCCTATTGTGTTGATGCAAAAGAAAAATGGTTCGTGGAGAATGTGCATTGATTTTCGAGCATTAAATAAAGTAACAATAAAGAATCGTTATCCTCTTCCTTGTATCGATGATTTATTAGATTAGTTGAAAGATGCATTTTACTTCACTAAGTTAGACTTGCGAAGCGGCTACCATCGGATCAGAGTTTCAGAACAAGATGTATGGAAGAATTCTTTAAAAATGAAGCAAGGACTCTATGAATGAAAGATTATGCCTTCCGGATTGACCAATGCTCCAGCTACATTCATGCGTGTCATGAATGATGTTTTTAGAAAATTTATAGATGATTTTGTAATAGTCTACTTAGATGATATTCTTGTTTTTAGTAAGACATGGGATGAACATATAAAGCATGTAAAGCAGGTTTTAGATTTTTTAAAGAGATAAAATCTCTATGTAAAACTGTCAAAATCTGAATTTGGCAGGACACCTTTAAATTATTTGGGTTATATTGTAAGGGGTGGTAAATTGAATATAGATCCCTCTAAGGTCGAAGTAATTGTAAATTGGCCTAAGCCCAATACTGCTACAAAAGTTAGAAGTTTCTTAGGGGCAGCACAATACTGGAGAAAGTTTACTTTGCAAAGTGAATTTACAAAAGGAAGGTTTTTGAGTGCTTTTTTGGAAATGTTTAACATATTATTTCAGAGGTTATCTTATCACATCATAGCACAAAATAACACAAAATAATTACATCACATGAGAAAGAAGTTTCCTACGTAAATCCAGCCCAAAAAATATTAAAAGGAAAGAAATTTTGATCTTCAGGATATAACTTTATATAAAAGTCTATAAAACGGTTACCAAACTCGCCCTAGACAATTACTCATTGAGTCCAAGGAGTTAGAAAGAACTTTGACTCAGAAAACCTCAAAATTTGGTTTAGGAAATTAAAAAAAACATTACACCAAATTTCAAGATAAAGGGGATATTTCTCATAATATGAAAATATACAAGGTGCATATAATACAAATTTCTAATAATTCCTTGTTTCAGAGTACATAGATTATAACGCTTGCTACGAAACGTCATATATTTTAGAAAAATTGACATGTATATTGGTTTTTTTATCACTCAAAATTGTCTTTAGAAGGTTCTATCATAAACCTCAAAAATAAGTATCAATTGGAACAATCAAGAAGAATTCCCTGTTACTAGCAAACTTCTTTCACTTTGGAACTAGTGCATGCTACTTTCAAGAGGGTATCCATATTTGAATTCACTAAAAGTTTTAAATTAGGTCAACAATACACATCTAAGAAGTAGTGAATCATAACACTTAAATACTTGAAGTAAATGTTTCTTGAAAAGGGGGTGTGATATACTATAAACTATTAGTTCAGAAAATCATCATTATAAACCAAAGAGTACCTGAAACTTCATATGGCCTCCAAGACAATATTCTTCATTGACAAAGTTTTAGACAATTAAAAGGTCCATAGACAGAATAACATTGCTCCAAGAGAGTTTGATTGGTTTCATTCCAATACTTCTCAATATTATTTCAATTCTAATATTAATAGGTCATCACTAACCATGCCAATAGCAGGACTAAGTAATCAATATGAAACACCTAAGTGCATTGAGTGATATAATATGAAGGGGAGAAGAATTGTGGATGAATTAAGAGGAAAGGTGGAATCAAAATTAGCCAGTACATTGTCTACTAGCCTTCTCCTCCTCCTATACTTGAAGAAGGAATTATACATAGCATAATCCCAATAATAAATCCACCCAAGAATAGGTGCCATGCAAGGTCACCTGCATCCACCATAGATCAAAAGTCAAAAGAAAATGGAAGTCGAAGAAACCATAATATGGATGGTATAATTCTGATACTCATATCCATGCATGAAAATCAAGTGAGAGAGTCCAAGTAGGTTTCTCTATATGGATACGAAAAGATAACCTCCAATAATATAACAAAGCTTCCAATGATAACATGCATCACTCCTCAAATAGGGTGGTCCAGTATAGCCAATAAAAATATCCTCAATATAGAATGCATCCACCTTCCCCTCCCAGAGTAAATAATAAAAAGTTTCTTGAAGCACGCTCACATAAGGTCCCTTCCATACCAAGCATATAACTCCTGAAATACACAAGTGGAAAACCATGAATATATCTCCATCAAAAGTACATTCACCTAGGTGCCTCCTTTTCTCCATGAAATATATATCATTTAAAGCATGATGAAACCCCGATATAGGGGACTTCCATTTTCCAAAACAAGCATCCTCAAATCAGTGTGTAACCTCACCGAGAACAATGTGAACATGGCAGAGAAAAATATGGAACATCCCTTAAAAAAAATATGGTAGTAAATTCATCAACAAAAGCACTTTGTCTTCATGTTTTGGCTCATATATTAAATGGAAAAAGTTCCATTGGAATATGGACAATAATAGAACAATATCCACTCATTCATGGCAAGATAGGAACTCCAAAATAGCAGAAAGACACCACACATAAATTATAGCATATGTCTGAAAAGTACTCCACAAGAAAAACACCTCTTTGAGCTAAGATATCCCAAGCCAATTTTTGTTATAAATCCATTATGCAAGGTAAAAAAAATTCATTATCTTTTCTCCACAAATATGTGCCTAAGGTCCTCCATCAAATTATGATACATCGAGCATCAGAGGCACACTATCAACTCCTGTCTTCAGTTCAGAAGTTCAACGAAGAAACACACCATCTGTTGGATGACCATATAAAAAAAAAATGATAGAAAATATAATATCAGCCCACAAACTTCCCTCATAACCTCTATTATAAGATTCCCTAATTCCTATTTCTCCTTAGAATCCCTCAAATTTTTGGGTTCTCTTCACAAACACTATAGGATCTCATTATGGTCGCATGCAAACTGAAGCACCTATCGAAGTAACAAAAACATGAAAAAACCAGAGACCTCTTGTTGATGAAGAAACCTCGTGTATTTTAAAGGCAAGTGTTTCTACCAATCTAATACTGTAAGCAATTTATTTATGATGTGTTCTACCTTCACCTAGTTTTCATGTCAAAACTACCAAAAGTAAAGTGATATTGGATACGGAAATGTAAAACATTAACATACATATTTTTGAAAATGAACTGTTAGGTCCCTATATCACTAGTATAGTCCCTTATTATTGTTAGTGTAAACCCCTTATTGTTATTATTATACCCTTGTAACCCCCATTTTTTTATTATTGTGCCCTTAAATTATTATTGTTAGGTCGGCTAGGATTACATTATGGCCCACTAGGATTACATTATGGCCCCATGGACTCCTATATATAGAAAGGAGTTTTTGTGAATTGTATCATCCAAGAATTATTCATTTATGTAATGTATTGGAGGTTAACCCCTCGAAGTGGCTTATTTCTAAGGCGTTGATATCTCTATTCTTCTATTTTTGGAGCTGGTTACACAAAATTTGGTATCAGAGGCTTTGGATTCTAGGGTTTTGCTGCTCCAAATAGGTCATCGTGGCATTTTCGGTATAACATTTTTTCTACGAAGTTGCAGAAGATGAAATTTTTAGGGTGCGAAGCCGAAATCCTGAGGAATATTGTATAAAAATTTTAGAGCTTGGTTTGCAATATTTTCGGGTATATCATGTGTGGAAGTTAGGTATTTTTTCAAGCTCCTAAACAGGTCATCGTGGCATTTGCGCTATAAATTTGTTTCTACGAAGGTTCAGAATCTGAAATTCATATGGTGTGCAGTTTAAATCCTGAGGAAATTCATAAAAAATTTCAGAGCTTGGTTCGCAATATTTTTGGAGGTATGATCTATGGAAAGTAGTGCTTTTTTAGGCTCCTGAATTTCATCTCAAAAAAGTGATCATGGGAAAAGTTTAATAACTATCTCTCTGGGAATTGGATTGGAGTGCCGTAAAAAGTGGTCACAATTACACGGAATTGGGTTTCTTAGCTATCAGTTTTAGAGGTGAAGGACAAAAAATTGATACGTGGCAAGTCGTACAAGTTTTCTATACTGAACCAGTCCATAATTAGGTCATTATGGGAGATTGGACATAACTTTGTCTTGGAGAATCCAAATCAAGTCAGACGCATGGCATTAAAAATAGAATTCAGAGGGCTACTTCAGTGTTGAATTTCAGATATTTAAGAGCCACAATCATAGAGATAATACAATTTCAATATCAAGCTCCTCAAAAGCAAGTAAAAGGTGTGTACTTTTTTTTTTCTCCGAATTGCATAAGTCTTGTTTGAAGAATCAAGTTGAATTGATTGCAAGGGCATATTGTAGAATAGATATCAGTATTGGATTATAAAATGGCCCCTAGAAATAATTCAACACCCATTAAGCCTTTGGAAAGCTCTACTATGACTCATGAAGACGAAGAATTGCAACATGATCTATCAAAATTACAAGAGCAAGTGCAACAAATTTCACTCTCGCAAAGAGCAACAAAAAATGAAATGGAAGTTTTGAAGAAATGCATGGAAGCTAATATGGATGGATTGGAAGCTAAGATGGATGGCATGGAGGCTGGCATGGAATCTAAGATCAATGAGAAAATGGAAAACATGAAGAATTTTCTAAAAGCAGACATGGAAGGTTTGACAAAGTTGATACAAGAAAGGTTTCCTAATGGTGAAAAGATAGTAGAAGAACCTCATGATGAGAACAAAATAAATGTTAACTGTGATTTCATAAACTCTAATGTTGGCGGGAAGAACCACCATATTCCAAAGATGGATATGAGGAAGTTTGATGGAAAGGATCCTGTAACATGGATACTACAGATGGAGCAATATTTTGATCTCCATAACGTGCAAAACACACAAAAGGTACGCATTGCAACTTTACATTTAGAACAAAATACATTTGTATGGCATCGATGGCTTTGCTCCCGTAAAAAAATTGTCACTTGGTCAATTTTTACGGAAGAAATGATAGCACATTATGAGGATACAAAGAGCAACACCTTCTTTAGCCAATCGATAAATCTCAAACAAAAGGGTTTAGTGGGGCAGCACATTGAGGACTTCCAAAAATTGAATATAAGGGTAACTGATATTCCAGAGGAACACAGGATTGATCTCTTCATTGGTACTCTAAAGGATAACATCCAACATGAAGTTCGTGTGTTGGAACCTAATTCATTAGAGAAGGCATTCAGGTTGGCAAGAAAAGTTGAATGTAAAATTATGGTGACAAGGAAGCCTACCACTCAATTCTATAAAGAAGGAAGTGTTGCTACATCTAGATTTCCACAACCTACAAGGTTGACACCACAACAATTGGAAGAAAAAGAGCAAAAGGGCTTTGCTACAGTTGTGATAGAAAATACACTAAAGGTCATAAGTGTGCTGAAAAGAAATTATTTTACATAGATTGTGAAGAAGAAGAAGAAAATGAAAAAGAAGAGGATATACACCAGGAACCAGCCATAGAAGAGGAAGAAATAAATCCGACCATATCATGTAATGCACTGGCCGGAATTACCACTCCTCAAACTCTCAAGATAGTAGGACAGATCAAGAAGAAAAGGGTAATAGTGTTGATTGATTCAGGTAGCACCCATAATTTTATTCATCGTAAGGTAGCCAAGGAATTAAATTGTTTCCTATACCCAGCACCAGAATGTCAAGTGATGGTTGCAAATGGAGGAACTATAAATTGCTCAGGAAAATGCCATAATATCAAGCTAACCATGGGGGAATATGTATTGACTAGTCCAATGCTTTCCATTCCTATGGGAGGTGCTGATGTTGTACTAGGAGTACAATGGTTACAATCTTTTGGGACGGTAGCTTTTAATTTTCAAGAACTTTTCTTGAAATTTTTTTCAGAAGGAAAGGAAGTCGAATTACGGGGTATTGAAGGGAAGCCAGGAAGGATAATAAGCTCTAATGTCATGACAAAGCTTCTAAAGAAAGAACAACGAGGCGTAATTGAACAATTATGCTCACTAGAAGTTCCGACATCAAAATCATCTATTTCTGCAGATCTCCAACAAGTCTTGGACAATCATTCCAAGGTGTTTGAAACTCCCAAAGGACTCCCACCTATTCGTGATCATGATCATGCTATTCATTTGATTCCAGGAAGTGTTCCTCCAAACATCAGGCCTTATAGATATCCTTACGCCCAAAAGAGTGAAATTGAACGTATGATTGCAGAAATGTTAGAGGCGGGTATAATTCAACCTAGTCAAAGTTCCTTCTCTGCTCTCGTAGTATTGGTACACAAGAAGGATGGATCATGGCGAATGTGTCAGGATTATAGGGAGCTCAATAAGCTCACCATTAAAGATAAATTTCCCATTCCTGTGATTGATGAATTATTGGATGAATTACATGGAGAAATTTATTTTACCAAGTTGAATCTTCGTTCAGGATATCATCAAATTAGAATGAAGACTGAAGATATTCCAAAAACATCATTTCGAACTCATGAGGGTCATTATGAATTTTTGGTCATGCCTTTGGCCTTACCAATGCACCTTCTACATTTCAAGGGTTGATGAATTCCATTTTCAAACCCTTCCTTAGAAAATTTGTGCTAGTATTTTTTGATGATATACTAATCTACAGCAGGTCTTGGGAGGATCATGTTGAACATGTTGACAGGGTGCTCAAACTATTGCAGGAGAAACAATTATATGCAAAAACATCCAAATGCTTCTTTGGAGTACAAGAGGTGGAATATCTGGGTCATATTGTATCTCACGAGGGTGTTAAAGTAGACCTTAACAAAATTAAAGCCATTAAGGAATAGAAAATCCCCACAACCATAAAGCAGTTGCGAGGATTTCTCAGGTTAACAGGGTATTATCGCAAGTTTGTTAATAATTATGGGAGAATAGCAGCACCTCTAACAACATTATTGAAGAAAGATACATTTTCATGGACTCCTGAAGCAACTAAGGCCTTTGAACATCTTAAAGAGGCAATGTGCCTAGCACCGGTCTTAGCTACGCCAGACTTCACAAAAACCTTTATTGTAGAATGTGATGCCTCAAGAAATGGAATTGGTGCAGTTTTAATGCAGGAAGGAAGACCCATTACTTTTGAAAGTCGTCCAATCAAAGGAAAGTATTTACAGAAACCTATTTATGAGAAGGAAATGTTAGCAATACTGCATGCACTAAAGAAATGGCGAATTTACCTAATGGGAAGACACTTCAAGGTAAAAATTGATCATGATAGTCTTAAACACTTTTTGGAACAAAGAATATCTTCAGAAGAGCAGCAAAAATGGGTCACAAAGATGTTGGGTTATGACTTTGAAATAATCTACAAAAAAGGAAAGCTTAATGTTGTTGCAGATGCACTCTCAAGAAAGAATGAAGAGATGGAAGCATTGCTTTGTGCCATTTATATTATCCAACCAGATTGGATAACTGAAGCAAGAGATGAATGGAAGAAGGACAAAGATGTATGGACACTCATTCAAAAGTTGCAGCAAGATCCTAGTACATCCGATACATTTAGTTGGAAAAATGATTCCTTATGGTACAAATATCGCTTATATCTTTGTAAGAATTCCCAACTAAAACAAAATATTCTTCTGGAATTGCACACTTCTCCTTTAGGAGGACACTCAGGATTTTTAAAAACTTACCAAAGGGTGAAGAAAGAATTTTTTTGGGATGGCCTTAAATCTGATATTCAAAAGTTTGTGGCGGAATGTTTGGTTTGCCAGCAGAATAAAGTGGAAACAATTAAGACACCGGGACTTCTACAACCTTTATCCATTCCAAGTCAACGTTGGGAGGAGATTTCAATGGATTTTATCACAGGTTTACCTAAGTCCGAAGGAAATAATGTCATCATGGTGGTAGTTGATAGACTTACCAAGTATGCACACTTTTGTGCATTATCTCATCCATTTAAAGCAAGTACAGCTGCTACTACATTTATGGATAGAATTCAAAAGCTACATGGAAGCCCAAGGGTTATTGTGAGCGACAGAGATCCCATTTTTATTGGAAATTTTTGGACAGAGTTATTTTCTTGTTTGGGTAATCAATTAGCTCATAGCTCATCTTATCATCCTCAATCTGATGGTCAAAATGAGATAGTAAATAAATGTTTGGAAGGATATCTTCGTTGTTTTGTATCTGATAAACAAACACAATGGGTCAAGTGGTTACCTCTCGTTGAATGGTGGTAGAACACTTCCTTCCATACTGCAGCAAAAATGATCCCATTTATTTATGGATATCATCCACCATCCATCACATCATATTTAAGAGAAAATTCGAAGGTTCAAGAAGTGGAAGATCACATCGAGCATCAGCAAGAAGTTCTCCAACTCTTAAAGTATAACCTGCCTTTGGCACAAAATCGAATGAAACAATAGGTAGATGAACATCGCAGCGAGAGAATTTTTGATGTAGGAGATTAGGTATTTTTACGGCTACAACCATACAAACAAATGTCCCTCAAGCAAGCTAAGAAGGATAATAAATTATCACCAAAGTACTATGGTCCTTACAAGGTGTTGCAAGAGATTGGTACTATGGCATACAAATTGGAGCTTCCTGCTTCTTCGCGAGTACATCCAGTTTTCCATGTTTCATGCTTAGAGAAGGTTATAGGTGAAAATATTCCGGTTCAAACAATGTTGCCAGAACTTGATGACGAAGGAAAAATCATATTGGAACCTGAAGCAGTCATGGAAACAAGAACTCGACAGCTACGAAATCGATCAATTTCAGAGTATCTCATCAAGTTGAAGAACTTACCCACTGAAGATTCTACATTGGAGGATGAGAATTTTATACAGAAGCACCCAGAGCTACTCAAGCGTTGAGGACAACACTTTTTTTGAAGGAGAGGGGCATGTTAGGACCCTATATCAATAGTATAGTCCCTTATTATTGTTAGTGTAAACCCCTTATTGTTATTATTGTACCCTTGTAACCCCCATTTTGTTATGATTGTGCCCTTAAATTATTATTGTTAGGTTGGCTAGGATTACATTGTGGCCCACTAGGATTACATTATGACCCCATGGACTCCTATATATAGAAAGGAGGTTTTGTGAATTGTATCATCCAAGAATTTCTCGTTTATGTAATGTATTGGAGGTTGCCCCCTCGAAGTGGCTTATTTCTAAGGCGTTGATATCTCTATTCTTCTATTTTTGGATCTGGTTACACAACATGAACATTATCTCTCTACATTTTGTGAATTTTTATGGACATGTTGGACATTATTGATGATGATTTTTGTTTCTTAGCGGCTAAAGTATTCACTTCTGCCATTGAAAGGAGCATTAAATAGAATTTATCTATTATACCTGTAGAATTTAAGAGCCTTGTCTTAGATTGCCCAAATTGAGACAACTGCCCATTATAGCATACACTCTCTTTTCTGCAAATATAGTATGTCATCATCCTAAAACCAGAATGTGAACCAATTAAAGAAGTAGTGGTTGCCAGAAATCAGAATTTTTTTTTGAGTATTCACTTAACATTGGCACATTGACTAAAGCCCAAATGGAAGGCTAGAGAAGATGAGGTTTTACATGAAAGAGTTCAGGAAGGAAAACTTGTAGAACTTTCATGCCAAAATGAAACATATTCTAGGAGAAATGAGAAATGAGAGTAATCTTTTTTGGCAAGACAATCATATATTGGACAAAAAACCACAATAGGGAAGATTTGGGAGAATGGGGACATTTCAATTTCAAGGAAAATGATAAAATTGTAGGTGAAGAAGTTCATATTTCATCTTGAATGGAATCACTCAGAGATTAGTTATGAATTGAACTGAGCTACATTTTATCTTCCTCATTTTGAACCTTGGAAGGTTCCTGGTGTGGTTGGAACTTGGGTATTGCGAATAACTAAAATAAATAAAAAAATTATTATGGCCAAGTTGAAGCATCAATGTGGTAATACCATCATAGAAAACTATTGAGATGTACCAAGAGCTACATTTTCTAGGAGAAAAAATAGCCCCTACATAGCTATCCAGTTAGACTAAAGGTGGGAGCAACCCTGAAGCACCTTCACGAGCACTCTTCCATGTCACTTCACCAAAGAGCATTTTTTGGCAGTGCAATCCATGGCTTAAAATTTCGTTCCCCACCTTTTTTGGACCAAAGAGAGAAGTGACAACATGAATCACAATTTTCTAAAAGATTCCAGGAGAAAAGCATTCTGGGAGCTAATTTTATATAATATATATTTTAATGTGGGCATGTGTCTCTATGAATTAAAAAGAAGCATGAAAATGGTCAATTAGTTGTAGATAATTTAAAAAATTTGTAACAACCTATATATCATGGAATTATAGATGAATTTGGTGTTGCTTGAAAGGTATTGCAGCCTATAATAGTTTAGAAAAGACCGAAATAATAGAAACCTATAGCTGAAGGAATTATAGATGCATTTGTTGTTTCGTGAAAGGTCCTACAGGTTATGATGCTTTAGAAAAGGCTAAAATGGTCAGAACTTATAGCTAAAGGAATTATAGATGTATCTGTTGTTTCTTGAAATGTACTACAAGCTATAATGGTTTAGAAAAGACTGAACTAGTGGAAGGGATAACCCTAGTTCAAGAATGACCCTATTAAGTCATAGGAACAACACAAAGTATAAATGGATGGAATATCATGGAAATAGAGTTTTAAGTAGCACAATATCTTCATGCATGGTAGTTTTAAGGATGAAATATTCTCTGGAGAAGCGGGGTCACCATAAAAAGAACATCAGCAAGTTTTCAGTTACTGAAAACAAAACTTATAGCTAGCATGTAAATAAAATCCTCATTAGATAAGTAATGTTAATTAACATATGGATTTCTAAGTTTTTGGGAGTGACGAATCGCTCCAAGGATAATTGGAGAGACCCTTGAATTTTAATGGACAAAGGATGGGACATCACAAACAACATAGCCACCCTTCCCACCAAAAAGAATTGTATATATATATATATATATACAAGGTTTCTGGAGGGACCAATCGGCTTCAGGTAAAATTGGAGAGATCCCCCAAATTTCTGGGGATGCCAAGGGATAAGGAATGAGATACAACCACAAACACCTTAATATATTTTACACACACAGAGAAAGCACCATAAACATAAATATTTTTATTATTAATAATTAATCACAATTCTACATAGGGTAACATCCAATTACAAACTTTCAAATTCAAATAGCTAAATATTTGTGTTCCTATGAATTCTAGAAATCATATACACTCGGTGAAAAACACGGTTCTGATCACCAAAAAACCTCTAAGCAGTAGGACCCATATTCAAGGCATTTTTGGAAGGCTCAAAATGCCTTAGTAGTTTCTGGCCATTTCGAGAGATTGCTAAGCTTCTTTCTCAACAGTTAGTGAAAACTTGTTGTAGCCATTGATTGTTTCAACTTTAAATTGTTTATGAATTTCTATTAATTTAGCTAAAATATTGAAAATGTTAAAGAAAAAGGCTTTTTTATTAAGAGTACACGATGACAACCTTATAGAAAATGTTTTGAAGCGTGATACTGAAGAAAAAAATAAAAAACACTTTCATGTAAACTAAATGGATAAAATGATGTAGGAGCATCCAGCTTAGAAATTTCATTATATTTTAATAGACATAGGGGGTCTTGTGTTTTCAAGGAAATTGGTTTCCTATGTATTAAATCAATGTAATTATTAATGTTTTGAGTGATTTTAATGAGAGGTATTTAGAATAAGAATTAATTATATATTGTGAGGCATTTTGTAAACGTTCTTGAATATTGGAGAACATGACAAAATTAGGATGGTTGAGAGCTCATAGGGATTGAGAGATTTGAGAAATTATTGTAAATCCTAGATTAGGAATTGGTTTCATGAATTTATGGATTAGAGAGGATCCTTAGGGATAAAGAAGAGATTTTAGGACTTAGAGGATTCTTAGGATTTTGTTGAGCAAGTTGTGGATCTAAACCAAAAATTGGTTGTAGAATCCATTTGTATAAACTGTAAGCCTCAAAGGCATGAAAGAGGATATATAGGCATAGAGAGGTAGATTTAGGTGAGTGAAAGAGTGAGTATGAAGAGATGCCCTGCTTGAGGCCAAGTACTTTGTAAATATTTTATTTATTAATTAATTATTTGTTGATTATTTTGGTGAATACTTATGGTGTGAATTTATGTTGTGTGTGCACAAGATAGAGAGAGTTACTATGTAGGTTGATTGTGTGGAGCCTATGGTGTCTGTGTATTGAAAAAACCTCGTATTTGTTTGTCCAAGAAGTATTGTTGTTGTTGCAAATTAAAAGTGTGATGTGGCTGTTGGGATATGCTAGGAGATTTATGAGATGATTTGAGTATGTAGCATACGTAAGCCTTTGATTACAGTAAGTTTCAGCTATCAGTGGTGTGTCACGACAGACGAGATTGAAGCTGGCATCAACATTGATATCAACATTGGTCTAATTTATTTAATGAGTCATCTGAACAATGGCTAAGGCGTGAAGTTGTGCTTTGTGGCTGCCATCCGCTAGACTGCCGAAGTCTCTAAATAGCGAAGGGTTGTTTCTCACAGTCGTGGCGTCCATTTGGGCATTTTTTCTGCAACAGGGTAGTAATCAACATCTAAGCCCTGATGGTGGAGCTTTGAGTGCTGACATGGAAAGGAAAATTTCTACCCATCAGGGGTTGTATGTAAACTCAAAAAAGAGGTGAGTGAATTTTTATGGTATCGAGCCCCTGAGAATGATAGGGGCTGCTAGATTCCATCATAAAACAAAAGTGAAAGAAACCAGGTGAATAAAAAAATAAAAAACACTTTCATGTAAACTAAATGGGTAAAACAAGAATGAAAGAAACAAGGTTTTCAAACAGTAAAGAGGAGTTTTTTCATAACAAAAAAATGATTTCACATCATTATAGCAGAGTGAGTTCACAAAAGGTAGGTTTTTGAGTGTTTTTTTCGAAATGTTGAATATATTATTTCAAAGATCAGCTCAACACATCATGGTAGAAAATAATTACATCACATGAAAAAGTAGAGTCTGAGGAAAATCAAACCCAAAAGTCCAAAAAGGAAAGAAATTTTGAAGTTGATGGCATACCTTTATATACAAGTCTACAACAAGGTTACAAAAATCATGCGAGACAATGATTCTTTGAGGCCAAGGAGTGAGAAAGGACTTTGACTCAAGAAAACCTAAAAAATCAGGAAATTAAAAAATAAAAAATACGCCAAAGTTTAAGATAAAGGGGTTATTTTTATAATATGAAAATCTACAACGCGAATATAATAGAGGTGGCATGTAGAAATGAACGGTGCAATGACACACAACTCGTAAAAAATATTAAAGAAAAAGGTGGTGTTGTGTATGCGTAACCGTCGAGCAAGAGAGATGGTTTGAAGTAGCTCCCAATGTATGCAAAGGCTCTCGACCTCAAGTCTATTATGGGGAACTCTCTTAGGTTTCCAAAAAATGTTGTGTGGTGTCGAGGTTGGTTTCCAAAATCACATGGGATCTATGAGTTGTCAACTCCACTAGGTCAACTATGAATCAGCTCCATGTCGACTTTACTAGACAACTACTCTCATTGGGTTCGAGGGTCTCCATCAAGGTCTAACACAAATTTATAGGTGTTCCAACAATTTTTCCACCTCTGTTGCATTTTTTCGACATTATTATTCTTCAATTGTAATAATGGAGATTGATCTAATCATTTAAAACAATGGATAACCTCATGTGTTGCGATCTACCAAACCTGACGCTCTTATAATATTGTTAAACAAGCCTCGAAAAAACCATAATTAAATTGATCAATTGTGAATACTATTATTAATAAAACAAAAAAATTACACAATTCGAAACAGAGAGAGAAAATTATGTATCAATAACTTCTCCCTAACTAGAAATAGAGTAATGAATTAAAAATAGTCTAACTATATTCTAATCTAAATAATATACAAAACATCTAAAAATTATTTAACAAGTGCAATGTTAATCAAGATACTACATATGCTAGATAGGAAGGTTATGATATAGGAAGGTTAAAGTCATATGGAGTTAATTAATATGGGAAGATATCACCCTAAATTTCCCTACAAGGAATAGTTCTAAAATTGCAAGAGGATACCCTTATTAGTCCCTGCCTTTAGCAGGACTATAGTGATTGTTTGATCGTTGACTCCTTATTAATTCACTCATTGACTGGTTTTTTTTTCTTCTTGTTTAACTGAACCCAAAGTCTTATGTTGGAAATTTTATTCTTTAAAATTTTAACCAAAGTTATTGGCGAGAAAATATTTCACCTCTTATTTCAAAGATCGCCTGCCTTGATGCAAGAATGTTGGAAAACCTTATTATATCCAAAGTCTGGAAAAGTTTTACATATCCAAATTTCTATCATGCAACACTTTTTTATATCCAAACTTTATTAAATTATTTTTTATATCCAAAATTTTTCTAAACTTTTTTTTATATCAAAACTTTCCAGGTGGTTAAGATTTCTTTCCAAGGCCCTTCCGCATGGCTATCTGGAATTTTCCAC
Organism: Pinus albicaulis; assembly: GCA_034641835.2. Classification (NCBI taxonomy): domain Eukaryota; kingdom Viridiplantae; phylum Streptophyta; class Pinopsida; order Pinales; family Pinaceae; genus Pinus; species Pinus albicaulis. Next base: position 1,452,104 of record CM076572.1, read on the forward strand.
ATGGCTATGTTTTTTCATGTAGTTATGGTGCCTTGTGTTTTTGTATGCAATTAGAACCTTGCTCAAGTCCATTTGATTGTTGCTCTCACATTGTAAAGAAATCCTTACTCAAGTGGATTTCTTGTAGAAATATCTAGAGTAGAAATATCCAAATCTACTCCATAGTGCAACAAGATATGCAGATCCATCCCTTCAGAATGTAGCAATCTATGCAGAGCCATCCAAGTGAATGGGCTATGTAGATCCATCTAGGTGAATTGGCTAACTGGTTCACCATTACAGGTAGAAATATCCAGAGTATAAATTTGTTGACCTACTCCAGAGTGCACCTAGATATGGGGAGCCATCACTCGAGAGTGCAACAAGCTATATGGAGCCAGCTAGGTGAGAGCCAACATAGTAGAGATGAAACTATTGGCCTTAGGTTTCTGCATAAAATATTTTAAAGACAACAAAAAAGAGATGTAATGGTTTTCCTGAGGTTTCTACATAAAATAAACCTTTCTCATTTCCAAATATGCAACATAAAAAATGGGTTGACTCATTCACCATTACATCTAGAAATTTCCAGAGTTCGAGAGTATAAATCTCTGGACCTACTCCAGAGTGCAGCAAGATATGGGGAGGCATCACTTGAGATCACAAAAAGCTATGCAGATCCATCCAAGTGAGAGCCAACATAGTATAGATGTAGTTGTTGGCCTCAAGTTTCTGCATAAAATCTTTGAAAGCCAGCACAACAGAGATGCAATCGTTGGCCTCAAGTTTCTACATAAAATCAACCTTTCTCATTTCCCTTCAATATAGATCATGGCTATCTATTGTAAATTCGAAAGTGCGAAGAAATATGAGTTAGGTAATTTTATTTTATTTCAAAATTTGCAAAATAAAGTGTGAAGAAATATGAGTTAGGTAATTTTATTTCCATTAAAATTTGCAATTTTTAAAAAAAAATCCAAATATTGATATTGAGATTTCAAATTTGCTATGGTAATAACTTACTATCTGTATTGTATCTCTTTTTATTTTATACATATTTAACATTAATTAATTAATTACGAAGTGAGAATACTATATTGATAATTACCATTAATTAATTAATTAATTATGAAGTGAGCATAATTTTTTTCATTTTAAATTTACTTTATATCTTATAAATTTTCATTTTAAATTTAGTTTATATCTTATAAATTTATGGTAAACAATGTGGACTTATCCTCTCATAGTTATTGATTGATTGCGTGTTAATTTTTGGGTTTCTGTCAACATAACATTCATGATTGTCATTTTAAATTTAATTTATCTCTTATAAATTTATGGTAAACAATGTGGACTTATCCTCAAGTAGTGATTGATTGAGTGTTAACTGATTTATTGCATCTTAATTTTCACGTTTCCATGATTGATTGTTTTTTAATCTTTGGCACTAAATTCTAAAATTCTAAGCAAATAGAAAAGCTTAAAGATTAAAATAGATGAGACAATTCTAAGAAAATAGAAAAGCTTAAAGATTAAAATAGATCAGGGAGGCTTAAAATAGAAACATGTAAGTTATTATTTTGTGACCTAAATTTATAATTTGCAACCTTTGTGACCTGAATTTGTTACTTGCAACTAGAAAATTGAACCTGCAACCTAAGATTCTGTTAGCTCTCAAAACCTGCTAATTCTCTCTAGGGAAGTTTCAACCTACAACACAACATTCTGTTAGCTCTCTAAACTTGCTAGTCCTATTTAGGGAACACTAGGTTGTTGTAACTGAAGTAGGAACCCAAGGAAACCTAAGGAAAGACTAGAGCATGAGGTATTTTCACACCATATTTAGATCTGCTCCACTATTTTACCCAATGTTTCTAATGAATTCTTAACCCCTCCAATACGATGGTTTACAAGAGATCCCAAAGACTCAAGAATGGAAGGAAACCTAAGGAAAGACTAGAGCATGGGTCTGATTTCACACCATATTTAGATCTGCTCCATTTTTTACCCAATGTTTCCAATGAATTCTTAACTCCTTGAATACGATGGTTTACAAGAGATCCTAAAAGCTCACACTACTATGATTTTCTGATTTCTTCTAACCAAATAATTTTTATTCATTCTCTCTCCTGTGATGTGCCTTTGGTTGTGTAACAACATATAGATAGGTATCCAGGTATCCATTACGCAACTAACATGATGTCGTCTCTAGCATGCCTTCTTCTACGAAATGGATGAAGCAAAAACTATTCACCTGATCCATATCCTTGGCTTTAATGGGCATGCAAGTGTAATCCATGCGAGTGGGTTTTGTTTTATTCATTCAAGTCTAATGTTTTCTTCATACACATGTAATGTTTGCTTCATGCTAGTGTCATGCAAGTTTCTTTTCTTAGTAACACATTCCATTTTATTTTATTAAATAAAATAACACATTACATGTCATTTTATTTAATTTATCTCAATTAATAATGTGTATATATTTAATGGTAGTATTGACTTTCAATGATAATCATTTTTAGAATTGGATACAACATGTTTGAAAGGAAATACACGAAAAAATATGAAATTGAAAAGATTACTCTGATTCCATGGAGTTGCAAACGGAGATTATGAAGGAGCCAATCCACACGAATACAAACGAAGTAAAACCTTTCATATGGAGAGAGTGGAGACTTGCCAAAGTAAAACCTTTCATATGGAGAGAGTGGAGACCTTTAATATAGAGAGAGTGGAGATTTTCCAAAGTAAAACCTTTCATATGGAGAGAGTGGAGACTTGCCAAAGTAAAACCTTTCGCATGGAGAGTGAAGATTTGCCATGGAAGAGTTATTTACATAACAATGACAAAAATGCTAGCAGACATTGCTACCTACGAGAGCAACGTTGTACATGTATGCCAAAAGTATCTTATTTCGCATGGGATCCCAATGCCAATGCTTAGGATTAGAAAAACCTCTAATATCAGCTTAGATCATACCAATCTACCTAATATCAACTCACATCATACCAATCTACTTGCTCACTTATATTTTTATATTTAATTCTAATATCAACTATCAACTCATATCATACCAATCTACTTGCTCACGTTAGTTAATACTTATATTTTTATATTTAAGTCTAATATCAACTCAGATCATACCAATCTACTTTCTCACCTCACTTAATACTTATGGGTGAAAATGTGAAGTTGGGTTACACTTTTCTGAGAATCGGGGTCAAAAAACTTTTTTTCTCAATAGTTTGGCCAAAATTTTGAGAAAGTTAGCTGAACTATTAGAGAGTTTGGCCGAAATTTTGAAATTAGTTCAACCAAACTCATTCTATTGTTGACATTGATGGTGTACTTATAGCGTGGGAAAACATATTTTTGGCCAGAGATGGGAAAACAGACAACAAAAGTTCGGCTGAAATTTTAAAATAGTTCAGCTGAACTCATATTTTATAAATATATCGCCCGAAAAATTTTATAGGTTTCACATCTCTTTTGCGCGTTTCTTTCCTAATTTTCTGTGGCTCTGTTTCGCTATTGCTCTGTTGCACTCTTGTGAGCTCTGTTGAATTGCTGCTCTGTTGCGCTTTGGTTGCTGCTCTATTGCAGCTTTGGAGTTGTATCGCGATGAATTTCTATGAATTTCCAAGTACGTCTAAAGGTTTCCTCATCTTAGTGTAAGTCATGTAAGTCCTTATGTAATTCCTGATGTAAGTCCAGAATTGCCTCATCTTAGTGCAAGTCTTGATGTAAGTGTTTAAGTCCTGATGTAAATGTGCTTCATCTTAGTGTAAGTCCTGAATTGCCTCATCTTAGTGTAAGTCATGAATTTATAGTTAAGTATTTAAGTCCCATAAAAGTGTTTAAGATTGCAACCATGACCTGTCACGCTGACCGCAAGCTTCAATTTACAATAATGTATTAATAATTTTTCTATTGTCTATTATAAGTGTGCAACCGTGACTGATCACTCACTTAGATGGCTTAGTATATGGCTTAATCCACATAATCTATTGAATCCACTTAAGCTTAGTCCAAAAAGTAAATTTCCTATACAAATTTCTCTTTCACTTCCCTTGCTTTTGGGTATGGGGATATTTGTGTTTAAGTCCCATAAAAGTGTTTAAGACTGCAGCCGTGACCTGTCATGCAGACTGCAAGCTGTAATTTACAATAATGTATTCATAATTTCTCTATTGTCTGTTATAAGTGTGCAACCGTGACTGATCACTTAGAATGCAAGCTGCCACCTATAATACATTTATAGGACTGCAGCCATGATTGTTGACGCAAAATGCATGCTGCAACCTCTAAAAATGCTTCCATATATTGTCTAGTGTCCGTTATAAGCCAAAGAAATTGATCAGCCGTGTGAAAATAGGTGTTTTTCACTCTGTTTAGTAATGTTGTCTATGAAAATGTGGTTGTTTGGAGTGCTTTATAGCTGGGGTGCACATTTCAAAGTATAGCTCCCTATAATGGTATAGTTCCCTTGCTTCAAATCACTTGAAATTTTCTCTTAGTGGTAATTTGGACATTGTCACCTTGGTGTGGATTTTCTTGACTCGGCAGCTGTAATGGTATAACGTGACTCTATTTAATCATGCTTTATTCATTACGAGGAGAAGCTAGTTACATATTATACATGATTATATTTCTATTTTGACTTGAAAGATAGATACTTGAATTATTGGTCTCTCTTTATGTCGTATTTCAAAATAGTAGTAACTCTTCTTAATTCAGTATGATTCAATAGTAGTTTCATTAGAAGTAGATCGAAATGAATTAAGGAAAGGAAACCAAGGAATAAGAGAAAGGAGATGAAAAATTATATAGGTTGCTAAGGCAAGGCGACTATGCAGCTAGACTGTTTCATTGAATAGTTACAATTTAATATGTAATATTTTATGATTACTGAGTTTAGATGAACTATGAGCCACATTTATTTCTAGTTACTTAAATTGTGCCTGTTGTGAATAAATGTATCTATAGGATGTTATACCTTTTATATTTCCCTTATTTTATACAAGTTCACTTGACCTATTCCAGTAACTGGTCTGTTGAGAATCTACTCGGTTCTACTATGTCATGCCTTCATGACTTATATTTTAGTGGCTGTATAAATTCAGTGCAGTGTATTTTTACGGGTAGTTTTATTTTGAATTTTATTTCCTCAAACTCCCTATGTCTAAACATGTAGCTACATACTCGTTGTAGCTTATTAAATATTTCCAGAATTGTAACTATGGCTATGCAGCTAGACTATTTCATTGAGTAGTTACAATTTAATATGTAATATTGTATGGTTACTGAGTTTAGATGAACTACGAGCCACATGTATTTGTGTTTACTTAAATTTTGTCTATTGTGAATAAATGTATCTATAGGATGTTTTACTTTTTATATTCCCCTTATTTTATACAAGTTCACTTGACCTATTCGAATAACTAGCCCGTTGAGAATCTACTCAGTTCTACTGTGTCATGCCTTCTTGACTTCAATTTTAGTGTCATGCCTTCTTGACTTCTATTTTAGTGTCATGCCTTCTTAACTTATATTTTAGTGACTGTATAACTTCAGTGTAGTTTCCTTTTACTGGTAGTTTTCTTTTAAATTTTACATCCTCAAACTCCATATGTCTAAACATGTAGCTGCATACTCATTGTAACTAATTACATATTTCTAGAATTGGAACTATGGCTATGCAGCGAAAATGTTTCATTGAATAGATACAATTTAATATGTAATATTGTATGGTTACTGATTTTAGATGAACTATGAGCTACATGTGTTTCTGGTTACTTAAACTGTGTCTGTTGTGAACACATGTATCTACAGGATGTTTTACTTCTTATATTTCCCTTATTTTATACAAGTTCACTTGACCTCTTCAAGTAACCGGTCTGTTGAGAATCTAATCATTTCTATTGTGTCATGCCTTCTTGACTTCTATTTTAGTGGTTGTATAAATTCATTGTAATTTCCTTTTACTGGCAGCTTTCTTTTGAATTTTACATCCTGAAACTCCAGATGTCTAAACATGTAGTTGCATACTCATCGTAACTTATTACATATTTACATAATTGTAACTATGGATATGCAACCAGACTGTTTCATTGAGTAGTTACAATTTAATATGTAATATTTTATGGTTACTGAGTTTAGATGAAATATGAGCCACATTTATTTCTGGTTACTTAAATTGTCTGTTGTGAATAATTGTATCTATAGGATGTTTTACTTTTATATTTCCATTATTTTATACAAGTTCACTTGAACTATTCTAGTAACCGGTCTGTTGAGAGTCTACTCGGTTCTATTGTGTCATGCCTTCTTGACTTCTATTTAGTGTCATGCCTTCTCGACTTCTCTTTTAGTGGCTGTATAAATTCAACGTAGTTTCCTTTTACTGGTATTTTTCTTTTGAATTTTACTTCCTCAAATTCCAGATTTCTAAACATGTAGCTGCATACTCGTTGTAACTTATTACATATTTCAAGAATTGGAACTATGGCTATGCAGCCAAACTATTTCATTAAATAGTTACAATTTAATATGTAATATTGTATGGTTACTGAGTTTAGATGAACTATGAGCTACATGTATTTCTGGTTACTTAAATTGTGTCTGTTGTGAATGAATGTATCTACATGATGTTTTAATTCTTAATTTTCCCTTATTTTATAGAAGTTTACTTGACCTGTTCCAGTAACCGGTCTGTTGAGAATCTACTCGGTTCTACTGTGTCATGCCTTCTTGACTTCTATTTTAGTGGTTGTATAAATTCAGTGTAGTTTCCTTTTACTCATAGTTTTCTTCTGAATTTTACTTCCTCAAACTCCAAATGTCTAAACATGTAGCTGCATACTCGTTGTAACTTGTTAGATATTTCCACAATTGGAATTATGGCTATTCAACCAGACTGTTTCATTGAATAGTTACAATTTAATATGTAATATTGTATGGTTACTGAGTTTAGATGGACTATGATTCACATGTATTTCTGGTTACTTAAATTGTGTCTTTTGTGAATAAATGTAGATCTATAGGATGTTTTACTTCTTATATTTCCCTAAAAATTTATTGGATGCGTGTTTGAATCATTATCACCAAGTATATTATTTTTGAAGGAATGAATGCCATGTCCTCATATTACTCTGTTACACAGATTCATAATAAGTACCATCTCTTTTCTCTTTTCTCTTTATTAATTCGCTATGGACCGATTATATATAATATATTCCAGTTTGCATGATATTCCACCAGTGCATATTTTTCTACTTAACCAGGAAAGTTCATCAATTTGATAGATGTGTTATTGGAATGTTCAAATGATTTCGGTGCTATTAATATAATTTATCTGTTTACTTCACTTTATTTCCATATTTCATATCATTGTTTTAATTAACTACAGTTATTTTCATCCCTCTTGGTCCCATTACCTATAGGGATCAAGTTAATTTTCAATAAAAATTCGAATCCGTAATCTCTGATATTTAAATTACCCATAGGGATAAAGTTAATTTTCAATAAACATTCGAACCTGGAATTTCTGAGATTTAAGTTAACGAGACATTCGAATCCTAATGTGTAAGATTTAAATTAAATTCTCGTCACCAATATATATATATATATATATATATATATATATATATATATATATATATATATATATATATATATATATATATATATATATATATATACTCTCTTCCTTCTTATACCTAAAAAATAAGTTGTAGGTAGACTTATTGTTGAAACATTTGACTCAACTCCAGAACTACTCAAGTTCCTTTATTCAAAATTCATACTCACATATAGAAACTTTACTTGAGTCAATGTCCTAGAATACTTTGGAATTTACTTCCTAGAATATCAATTCTAGGATTCACCCTCTCAAATGTATGAAGGGTTGGGTAGAATATTAACCTCTTATTTTTCTGATTTTAAAATAACAAAACACAACCCATATATTTCAATAAAATATATGGAATGGAATCTATATCTGATTAACCTTATTTTCCATGTTTTTTCCAAAAAAATTAATTTCCATTTTTTCTAAAAATTATTAGCCTAAATAGTATAGATTATTTTTGCCTTAAAATTTTCCAAATTTTTAAATAGAGACTATACAAAATTATTAGTTTCTAAACTTTAAAATAAATTCCAACCTTAAAATTTTCCTTGCTCTCATATAATTTTGAACTTCCATAGGATTTTAGTCTGTCGGTTGAGTGTTAACTTCTACAAGTTCTAAAGGCATAGTCTGTAAAGGGCCTGGTAGCCTTTGTATCTCATCTTTTCTCAAAGGTGACATATCCAGTAAATGACCCTATAGTCAATCTCTGTAACAGATCTAGATAGAAGTTCTTCATTTTAATAGATCAATAAAACACAACCACTTTATGGCAAACTGTGTACATGTGTAATTTCTCCCATAAATTCTTAGGCATAGTTTTTAAAGCATACATGTCATGTTGGCTTTCTCCCATTAACTTTAAAGAAAAAATAATTTTTCAAAACATGTAAATGTCATTTCTCTCAAGCTTTAAGGCCTAAAAATTGAACCTAAAGTGGCTGAACTCTCGTAGAATTTTGAACTTCCATAGGATTTTAGTCTGTCTATTGAGTGTTAACTTCTACAAGTTCTAAAGGCAGAGTCTGTAAAGGGCTAGGTAGCCTTTGGATCTCATATTTTATCAAAGGTGACATATCTAGTAAATGCCCCTACAGTCAATCTTTGTAATAGATCTAAATAAAATTTCTTCATTTTAATATCCATTAACCTCAACCACTTTAGGGAAAACTATGTGCATGTGTAATTTCTCTCATAAATTCTTAGGCAAAGTTTTTAAACAATACATGTGATGTTGGCTTTCTCCCATTAACTTTAAAGCATGTTTTTTGAAAGTGCATAAAATAATTTTGCAAACCATGTAAATGCCATTTCTCTCAAACTTTAAGGCCTAAAAATTGAACCTAAAGTGGTTGAAATCTCATAGGATTTTGAACTTGCATAGGATTTTAGTCTATTTGTTGAGTGTTAACTTCTACAAGTTCTAAAGGAAGATTCTGTAAAGGGCCAAATAGCACCTCTAGATTTCATCTTGTCTAAAAGGTGACATATCCATTAAATGCCCCACCAGTAAATATTTGTAACAAAACTGTGTACATGTGTCATTTCTCCCACAAAATAAGTACATAAAATTCATTTCTCCCACAAACTAAAGACTTCCTCCCATTAATTTTAGATGTGAATTCTACGATAAAAGTTTTAAGTCAAACTTTAAGATAAAGCATGCACATGTTATTTATCTCATGCACATGCGCCATTTCTCCCATGAATTTGCAATAAAAAACCACTAAATATGGTTGAAAAAGGGCAATTATGCATATATTTTTCTTGCTATCCCAATCCAGGGAAAGAAGTGATTACATATGTGCTTTCCAATATTGTGACTAGCAAAATCATCCAAAGGAAGATGAATATACCGGGAAGAACAACAAAAAATGTTGCATATTATATTGGATTGATATAAGGCTTGGGAACAGCTATGGAGTATGGATCAAATGGAATTGTAGTTTTCACCAATTTTGAACTTATGTGAAACCAGATGAATGGCGTGTACCAAGTTAAGAAGGAGAGGCTAAAAGAACTACATGGAATAGCAAACAATATTGTTAGCCCATTTCAATTTTTTAGTATAAGACATTGTTCAAATGTGAATAAGATGTCTGCTGATCTACTGCGCGGGGCAATGCTAATTCGGGATTCATCTATTAAATATGAATTAATAGATGAATTGGAATTGTACGAGGAAATTCCAATGCAAGATTCATCTCTCAAAGATGAATTATTTTTGAGACGCTCTTCTTCAAAAATTCAAGATTCATCTCTCAAAGATGAATTAGCTTTGAGGCGCTCTTCTTCAAAAATTCAAGATTCATCTCTCAAAGGTGAATTAGTGTTGAGACGCTCTCCTTCATTTTTTTTTATTTTTAGTTGATTTTTGAATACCCAATAAAGTTGTAGCTTCTTCTTTTTTCCTTAATCATAGGAGACCTTTCAACATTTGGGCTTGAACTGTCACATTTTCCTTTATGAAGTACGTATCGAAAATGTGGTTAACATGATATCAAATATAATGCTTAGCTCTTTTATCTCCATATGTGTGAGTGTCAACATTTCCAACATGTGATCATCGACATTGATTTCATTTGTACATATTCGAATGAATAGTACATAATAAGTTTACATATTCAATAAAAAACTAAATTAATAATAAATATACATATAATTTCAATAATACGTGCATGTGTTCAACATATGTATATATATATATATATATATATATATATATATATATATATATATATATATATATATATATATATATATATATATATATATACTTTGTGATTCAATTTCTTCACTTGAATTTCTTTCAACATTTTCACCATCTTCAATCATTGGTTCAATATCTCCATCACTTTCTCTTTCAAAATTTTGTATCTCATCATCAATGTTTTGAAGAATATCTCTCTCTATTTACATTGCAAAATATTTTTCAAATTATTTCATCAAAGAAAAATTAAGCTTCACATTTTACTCTAGGAAAAATTTAAATATATCAAACTCATAATATTTACATTTACATACCTGCTTAAACTTCTAGTTGAGGTTGATTTTCCCCTTGAATAGTTGAGAGTGCTTCTATCTTTGTTTTGCGATATTGTCTCGTCTCTTCTCTACGCTCCTCAGGGTCTCTTTTTCGATCATATTTTATCGTACAATTCCTTCGATTTCCCATGATAAGAGAGTATGAAGTTCAAAAAAATTCCTCCAAAAATTTAGACAAAATCTCAATTTAAAAAAAATAATCACAAAAGATATAATTTATAAAAACCTCATTTTAAAAATTTTGCAAAAGTACATACTTCAATCCAAAACACTTACTTTAAAAAATCTGCGAAAAAAATGTCTTATAAAAATGAAACGAAGTTGAAAATATTTCCTTCCAAGTCCTACAAAAAAATTTCATTTAAAAAGTTAGAAAAAAACTCATTTTAAAATATCATTATAAAATATTTACTTCAACCCAAAACACGTACTCTAAAAAAATGTCACTTCAAAAAATGCCTCCAAAAATGTCCATTGAAAATTAATTCCAACTTCTTAAAAAATGCCACTTTAAAAAATACTTCAAAAAAGCCTCTAAAAAAATATCACTTTAAAAAATACTTGCAAAAAAGTCCAAAAACTGTCTTTTGAATATTAAGCCTAAAAAGGCTCCTTTCGAAATTAATCCCAAATCCACACCTTCAAAAACAATGAAAATTAAGCCCAAATCCATACTTTGAAAACAAATGAAGCCCAGAAAACATCCAAAAAATGTATCACATACCTCCGAGAAATTTCCTTTGAATGTACCTCCAAGAAAACTCCTTAAACCTAAAACTATCCTTTGCAAAAATGTTCTTTGAATGTACCTCCAAGAAAAGTCCTTAAACCCAAAACAATTATTTTCAAAATCAGACCAAGACCTTTGTAAAATCAGACAAAATGTGTGAAAATATGCGAAAATAATGAATGATTTCGAGGGAATTTATATTGCCGTGAAATTTTTTTTTGGAGGGGCTCCGTGGTATTTTCCAGCTGACTAAAAATTGGGTAAAATTTCAGCCGAACATTTATACAAAATCTCATGAGGGGCTCCGTGGCATTTTCTGGCTGACTAAAAATTGGGTAAAAGTTCAGCCGAAATTTTATGTCGTTAGACTTGACGGGCTGTTGGTGCAAAAAACAATTCAGTCGAACTTTTTCCAGGATTTCAACCAAACTAACACGTCAGCAATTACGTAGAACCAAGCTCTAAATACATATCTGCAACTTTGGATTGATTAAACTCCATGAAACATTCTGAATTAACTTTCGGAACCAAGAAAAGAATTTTCAGAATTGAATCTATTTTTAGTAAATATAACTTTTATCGAATTTCATAAATATTTACTAATTTTAATTAATTTTGTAATAAAACGGGTACAAACAATTTCTGAAGGTCATTGTGATTTTTTGACATCATAATTTTGTATCTTCCAAAATACATTGTAAAAAAATTTGAAAAAATTATGGTGCATTACATTGGTTCGTCGTCTCTAATGGGTAGTTTTTAGATTTTTAGTTTATAACTTATATGTTAAAAAATTTCTTGCATCACGAAACATATTCAAAATATGTAGTTTTTTCATATTGGACTAGTTCAAAAAATTCTAGTAATTATGATATGCATTTGTTGGCTTTGTAAATATGACAAAACCAAAGTAGATTCTGTCTATATTTTTGTAACACATTTTTTTTCTAAAAAACACAAAGTTTCAAAGAATACAACATTGCGTATTAACATGACATCTTATGAATCCTTTTATTGTTAAAAAACACACACTTAAAGAAACACTAAGTTGACATATCAAATGCGTATAAAAAAATTATGAAAAATAAGTAATAGAAAGCTAATAAAATTTCTGACAACTTTTATTTTTATTGCAAAATGAAATTCTAAACAGAAAAATTGTTTTATCTTGTAGAAAGTTGAAGAACAGAAAAAATTAAAGTTTTTTCTTAAAAAAGGGCAAAAAGTGTAACCCAAATTCACATTTTCACACGGACTCTCAAGGTTGTTGGTTCCTCATATTTATTCCAGGTTGTTAAGTCAAGAAATGAAAATGACCTACGTAGGAGCATATCATTAAGATAATTGGAATATTTTTGAAAACTTTGAAGTTGTTGGTTCCTCATATTTTTTTTTCAAGTTGTTCAGTAAAGAAATGAAAATGACCTACCTAGGAGCAGATCAATAAGATAACTCGAATATTTTTGTACCCTAAAGGTTTCTACTATGATTTAACCATTGGCCTTACCTTAAATAATGCAAAGATTTAAACAACTCATGTTTGGAATGGATTTCAAAGACTTAAATATAAAAATATTATACATACAATAAGTAGGTCATTTGCATTTCTGGATTGAACAACCTGAAAAAAAAATATGAAGAACCAACCACCTGAAAAAAATATGAACCAACAACCTCTCGAGAGAAGTATGAGGAAACTATTATCTCCAAGATGTCAATTTGTAAGATTTTTTTACAACACTGTATATTTATCTCAATTTGTAAGATTTTTTGACAACCATGTATATTTATTAAAAAATACATACAATATTGGAGTTCGAGCAATAAAAAATTATAGATAAAATATTAAAACTTAATTCAATTTACATTTCTCATTGTGATCAATTACATAGGATTTTCTCTAATCATACAACCCATTATTATAGAAAAATTAGTACTATAATTGTAATTGAAATTGAAATTTTGTGAGCGTATATTTCCGTGAATAATATTTTAGTATAATTTGAATGATAAATTTTTTATGTCAATTTAATTTTATTAATTTATATTTTTATTAATTACATTTTATATAAAGAGGAGAAGAAATGTAGATATGTGAGGACAATTCCATAGGAACTATTACAGGATTTGAGTAGCAATGCTACCTGATAATTAAAGCAACTGGATTACCTCAGAATTTGAATGATAAATTTTTTATTTCAGTTTAATTTTATTAATTTATATTTTTATTAATTACATTTAATATAAAGAGGAGAAGAGATGTAGATATGTGAGGAGGATGCCAGAGGAACTATTACAGGATTTGAATAGCAATGACTACCTGATAATTAAAGCAACCAGATTTGAATGAATGAATATCGATTTAAGTAGCTAAAGGGAATATGGAGCAAGGTGCCCAGGTTAATTTTGTTGATAGATAGAAGTAGACATAAATATTACTACTATCTGAAAAACCTAAAAATATAAAAAATCAACTTGTTTATTTCTCGCCACCCATCCTTTATTCCTTACCATCCCATAGTTTATTTCTTACTATGTTACTTCTTTTGTGCCCTCTCCCGCCTATGAAATTAAAATCTCGTTTTCCACATAAATAATGAAATTCAACTCTGATTTCCCACATATTTTGACTTTTAGAGAATACCATCCTAGCTTTTCAAGAAATTTTCAATACAACCGAAGTAGAAAAACCTCGCTCTAAAATTTTGATGGAGTCTTGGGTATCGATATCCTGCGTTTCATTGTTTTTCTTATCCACCCAATTTTGTTCCAATTGTGTTTAACATTGTATGCCATTAAAAAAATTCAACACAAATTTGTTCCAATTGTGTTTAGCATTGTATGCCATTAAAACAACTCAGCGTTTAACATTGCATGTCATTCTTAATTTTAAAAATGTAAAATTATTTCATTACTCAGAACCTCAGTGTCTAATATTGCATGCCATTCTTAATTTTAAAAATGTAAAATTATTTCATTACTAAGACCCGACAGGGACTACTGTTGCCTACAGCTCTTGTTTTGAAAAAGGTCATTAAAAGTACATGGATACATTCCTATAGATGCATTAATGTTCAATTTTTGCAGAAGTGCAAATGTTTAATGTTTAGATTGTATATTGTGAATTACTCGAGACTACGGAGCTTGAGTCCATGATTCTGACCAGTGATGATATGGTGGCAAAGAAACAAGTTGTACTAAATACTAATAAATTTGAAACAAAGAGTTCTGTGCAGGCGTTACATTATGATGTTGAATGCAATGTTTATTGGGTTACGAAAAATGATGACAAAGGAAAATTGCAAATCAATTTCTCGTGACTCTGGTGATTTTTGTAAAACACGACACTCTTAAGTAAGTCGCATCACTGCGACGTTGACCTGCCCACATTCTTCACGTGGCATTGAAGTGGGATGTGGAGACTGAGAAGCTGCATGCACTCCATCTGTTCCTCCCTTCCTCCTCTTCGTGTTGTATTGGTTGCTCGCCTTCCTTTACTCACCATCCATAAATACAAAGTTAATACCCACTAACTCTTCATGCATTCTCAGTTGTATTCAATTAGAAAAGAATGAAAATCAATGGGTGCCTTCTCCTCTCCAATGTTGACGAGGCTGACGCTAAAATGGGTGACTTTAGTCATGGCCATTCTGTTTCTCATTCACTGTGGCACCTACACTGTTGGTGCACATGAAGACACCATGGATGGAGAGGCGCTGCAACAATGATGGTGGTCGTATGACCCGCAAATATTTTCTAATTACTACCACTACTTGCAAAGGAAAAGAGATCAGTCATCGAAAAGATGCTCGAAGGAATTGAAAAGGATGTCTCCACACTACTGATGATGATCCATAGAGAAAAAACTAGATCAATATTTATCGTTTGATTCATTGACAGATTTTGATTATCAGGATGGTGCACCACCTAATCAACACCGTCAATGCATCGGCGTAGGTTTGATGCCGCTGACACCTCCGATATCGCCCATGACGCCCACGCTAGTCTGTGGTGAAATTTTTGTGGTGAATTTTTTGGATTAATACTTGGGTCTGTGGTGAATTTTTATAGTGAAAATTTTGAGGTGAATTTTATCCATTAATACTTGGGTTTCTCGATTAATACTTGGGTCTCTGGTGGATTTTTTGGATTAATAATTGGGTTTGCAGTGAAATTTTGTAGTGAATTTATCCATTACTACTTGGGTCTGCTGTGTTTTTTTCTCGATAAATTTTCAAACCTGGGCACTTGAGGTCTGTTGTCCCATTTCCTGATATTCAGGTGCACATATTCCTTACCTTTTCTAATACATATATGCTCATATAATCTCAAGTATGAATAATTCACCACAACTACCAAATTTTACCAAAGGTAGACCTAGCACAGTTAATCTACATAGCCTTTATGAGTATATAGAGTCTTTAGAGAAATGCAGAGAAGAAGGAGAAGTCAAGCTACAAACTGAGTTAGAAGCCATGATGGAAAACAAATTCACATCTCTTGAAGACAAGATCCAAAAAATATATATATAATAAAATAGAACTATTTCAGAATAAAATGGAGGCAATGGAAACTAGGTTGCAGGTCATAGAGAAACAAAACCAAGATACTAACCAAACATCCTTGAAAGGAGAAGCTAATAATATAGAGAGCCTTAAAATGAAGGACATGGTTAAAGAACTAGAATAAAAATTTAACAACAATATCACCCTAAATAGTGGGGTAGGTAAATTAGATATCATACCAATTAAAGATGAAACGAGAAAAATGATTGAATTAGACCATGAGCATAATAAAAGGGCCTTGAAACTTATAATATTCAGTTTGAAAGAGGAGGTAGAGTAGGATACTTTAGACATAGCCCAGACAGAATTACATAATAGATTAAAAATTGAAACCACGTGTCTCCTAGAAGCAACAAGGTTAGGGAAATTAACTAAGAATAAAGGAAGGCTAATGTGAATAAAGGTGAGCTCTACCGACCATAATTATGACATACTTAGTAATACCTTAAGTCTAAAAGGAACGAGAATATTTATAAATGAAGATCTCATTCTAGAAGATCAAGAAGAATTAAGAAAGGAGGTTCAAAAGGTAAAAGAAGCTAGGAAGGAAGGAAATGGGCAATAATCAGAAATAGAAAAGTCGTTATTCGAGATAGAAACCAAAAATATAGTAATAAATAGAAATTCAACATACTCCGAATTCTTTCTTTGAACTGTCGGGGCTTTCCATGGAACAAAGGCCCCAAGCTATGTTGGATCTCAAATGATGTTGATATTATATTGCTTGTTGAAACTTGGGTGCACGAAGAATCTAAGGTCCCTAAGATAGATGGCTTTGCACTATGGTCTACCTGGAACAAGCGATCCTCCAGTAGAGGGATTTGGGGCATAGCTTGCTGCATTAAGAAGAACATCTCCCCCCATTCTAGTATTTATAAAAATGACCCTTAAAACCAATATCCTTGGATTTAGATTACTGAAATTAATGATAAAAATACCTACATAGAAATCTGTTATTTCCCCCCCATTAATTATTCCTTCTATAAGAAAAATAATCTAGATAAAAACAGTCCTTACAATGTTTTAGAGAATGATATTTCTAGCCTAAGGAATGAAGGTAATATCCTTTTAATCAGTGACTTTAATGCTCGAAATTCAAGCAACCAAGCTATTCTTCTAAGCAATCATTCCAACCCCAATCCTCATTGGTTAGATGAAGACCTTACTTTGGCTAGCCAGTACAAAAGTAACTTTTAATACCTTGGGGATAGTTTGTTTGGGTCAGCGCTAGTCAAGCTCTGTAGTGCTCAGGATATCATAATTTGCAACGGTTTAAAGAAGTGACCCAATTCTAGCAAGATGACATGCATCCATGGGCTTGGCAGGAGCGTGGTAGACAATGTTATTTCTGATCTCCCTTTATACAATGAAATAATAAATTTTGACATCTTAGATGACCACAAGCCTAACTCTGATCATATGCCTTTACTCATAACTCTCAATCTTGACATGCATAGAGATCCCATAGAAGATAATCCTTATATTCAAAAGAACTTAATCTTTCATAGAAATAAAAACGATCTCTTTCTAAATGAATTAAAAACTAATTTGCTTCCTTTATCTATTATAGACAACATATATGACCTCTATGATAATTTTACTACAACCCTCTCATATTCCATTAACAAGTTCTCAATTGAAGTCTCAAGTAATAAAAGACATAGAAAAACCAACCCATGGTATGACAAAGATTTTAAAGTGCGAGGAGAGAAATTAAGGAAGTTGTTGATGAATCTCTCAAAATTAACAAGACAAAAATCTACAAAGCCCTAACTAAAAGGAAAAAAAGGAAATATATTCGTAAAAGACAAGAGAATCTCTTACACCTCTCTAAGGTGGCTCCTATGAAATTCTAGAGGCAGATTCTAACCAGGAAAACTAAAGATAATAATAAAATTTCTTTACACAACTAAAATTCCTATCTTAAAAAGCTTTATGAATCTCCAAATGCGAGGGATTTTGAAACCCTGCTTACAACGAAAGAATTTTTCTCATTAGAAGACATTGAATTTGGGGTTAAACACTTGGAAAATGGGAAATATAAAGACATCGAAGGCTACCACGCAGAAATCTTAAAATTTGGAGGTCTTGTCCTCGTCCTCTACATCCACAAGCTTTTCAACCAAGCGGTCAAGCAAGGGTTCCCTAAACCTTTGACTCAGAGCCTCATTATCCATATTTTTAAAATCAAGGATACAAATAACCCCTCTAATTATAAAACAATTATGATCAGCCCTCTCTTAGCCAAGTTATATGGTATTATTTTGGAAAAGGAGTTGAGCATTTGGCTTGAAAGTGAAGGTAACTGGGCTAAAGGCCAAGTAGGTTTTAGAAGGCAACACTCAACAATGGACCACCTTGTTACACTTAGGATCATTATGGAAGAATTCTGAAATGATAAATCCAATCCCTTATATTTCTTTCTGGACTTTAGAAAGGCTTTCGATACGGTTCCTAGAAATAACCTATGGAATATATTAGAAGAGCTACCTGTTCTTTTAGAGCTAAGAGCGGCTACTATAAGGTTATACGAGAATGTAATTGGCAATTTAAAGAGCAATGAGGGGTGGTCAAAAGATATTAAGTGTAATAGCGGAGTTAAACAAGGTTGCCCCCTCTCCCCTACCCTATTTGGCATTTACATCGACAAGCTAGAAGGCTGTTTAGAGGAAGCAGGATGTTCTGGCATGATCTTAGCTGGGATAGTCATCATCCTTCTCATCTATGTTGATGATATTTTTCTTCTCGCAAGGTGCCCATCTGATCTTGATAAGCAACTTGGACTTCTTAAGGATTTTTTCTCTACCATGGGTATGTCTATTAACACTAACAAAATGAAAGTTATGATTATCAAATCTAAGAAGGACACTTACGCTAATTTTATGTATGACAAAAGTAACTTGGAGGAAGTGTCTTCTTACAACTACCTAGGAATTGATATTCATCACAACCTCAAATGGAACTATAGCATTTAGAAAAGGAGTAGTGGGGGGTGGAAAGCTTATTTTGGTCTTTAAAATAATTGTAAAATGGAAAACCTCGTAATGTGGGGTAGAAAGAAGTTCCTCTTTGAAACTTTAGTCACTCCTGTTATCTTATATGGATGTGAGGTTTGGGGTTGTAACATCTCTAGAGAATCCTAAAGAAATATTGAGCAAATCCAGAAGTGTTTTATAATGTATAACCTTAAAATAAAAAGCAATACACCCTATCCTATTCTCCTTATAGAAGTGGGTCTTTCCCCTATCGAGAGCCTAGATATGACTAGGCTTCTGTTGTACAAGCACAAGATCAATAGCATAGGAAACCATAGACTTTCTAAGCTAGCTTCAAATTACAGCCAAAATCACCTAAGGCTTAAAAGAGGTTGGTATAAAGACACCAGGGCCTGGTTAAACCTTTGGGAGATCGATGAGAATGATGCATTACAAAACATCAATAACATTAATTTTTTTTTTACTTATAAGTTCAAAGAAAAAATGTGGTGTGAGAAAGATGTAACAACTAAAAGAAAATTAAGGTAATATAAGGAGGTCATCAACCCCACCTTAGAAGATCAAAAGTATCTCTCTGTTTTAACTATCTCAAAGAAGAAAATTAATATAGCCAAGATTAGAACGAACTCACATGAGCTCCATAGTGAAACAGGTCGTTGGACGGTTCCTAAAACACCATGGACGGAAAGGATTTTCCATCTCTATGAGAATATGAAAATCGAGGATGAAAATAACTTCCTTTTAGAGTGCCCCATGTACAACCACATTAGAGCTCAGTTTAATAATCTTTGTTGCGATACTGACCTTCCTAGCCTTTTAAGATGTCAAAATTATAGTGAGTCGGGGAGGCTTCTCTCCAAGCTTTTTGAGCATAGGAATAAAATCTTAAATGAAATTAAACAACTCTTTTCTTTAGGTCTGATAGACCATAGATTGATCTTAGTGGACGTTATCCATCATCATCATCATCATCATCATATTGAGATTTGGTTAATAATAATAATAATAATAATCACAATAATAATAATAAAATGTTTGAATTGTACTTTGTCACACCTCAAATTTTTTTATTTATTTTTTTTTATTTTTTATTTTTTATTTTTATTAGGATCCCAAAATATTGTATCCTCTTTGATCTCTATTAGTGATAATACCCCTTACAATCTCTACTTGGAAACCTTCCAATTCTATTTTAAATCCAATTATATATATATATATATATATATATATATATATATATATATATATATATATATATATATATATATATATATATATATATATACATATAGGTATTTTCCTACTCACTCCAACCATTTATGTATAAATATTATTCCACTTAATTAAAATCCACATCTTCTAAGGTTATTTCATTTCCATTTATATCCACATAACATAAGGTGGATATATTACCCTTTTCACTTCCCATAATATAAAATCATCCAACTACTATTTATCTACACATAATGTAAGAATTGTTATACAGCCATTTATATTCACATCGAATATGATTATTGTATCACCATTTAACTCCTCATAGTATAAGAGGGACGTTATATAAAATGGTCATATAAAACATACAACGTATATTACGGGGTATATGGATACGCTCCCACCGTATATAATCAACGTTAAATAAACCCCCCCTCGGTTTAAAATTTCGTAATCTATATTTTATGAACCGCTACGATAATATGAACTCTATCTGCAATAGGCTCATCTCTGATTCCTTAAACGCCATTATTAACAATTCTCACTTGTTCGTGCGTCAGGTACTAACGCGTTTTCGTTTTTTTGGAGTGTTCGGATGGGTGAACCCGCAACGGCAGTGTTACGCATTCAATTGTGCGAGTACTCACCACAACCCATCAACCAGTCTCGGGAGGTAGGAAGCTATACGTGTCTCACTCTAATGCGCTAAGATTTCTCCAGGTACAGGTTGGCGTTGGATTTCTCTTATTTCGAGAATATGGGGTTTCCAACCACGGTACTTTGGCTTGATGAAATCGGAAGGTGTCAACACAGGTTAGGAGGCCCATTGATATGGTTCACCTCGGCAGGGACAGATCGCAGAGCTTGAGCCGAATTATCATCTGTGCGGTACTTAGAATTTAGGGTTGAATAAAATCAACCACGCTGAACTGGTACCGCTCGTTCTACACGCTATGATTTGTCAAATCCCCCTCGGGATTTTGTGCAACACCCGCCCATTGCAGTTTAGGGTTAACGTCTTTTCCCTATACACTCAAACAACAACCGTTTCATCATGTAAAGCAGTGGGGTAGTGATATTTGGATGGCGGTTCCCCCTTTTAAACCCCTGTCTTCCCATTGTTACTCTATTTCCCAGACTTCGTTTCATTTTCATTTCTCGTTCATTTTTTTTTTAAGCTTCCAGATCTGAATCGCTTGGCGGGTGTTATCTTTAGCATTTTGGTAGCCGAGTTTTTTTTTTTTTTTTTCCACAGGGTCGTATTGTTTATATCCTGTTATCGGTCCAGGACTGAAAGTTTATTTAGGTTATTCGTGTTGTGTTTTTTTTTCATCCGTAATTCTTCACTACGCTAACCTTATCAGGTTTGTTTTTGTCCAGGGTATTGATGTTCCTGGAATTTGGTGAATAAGGGTTTTGTAACCAAGGGGGAAGGCGTTTTCAGTCCCGCGGAGCGAGGACTGGTTGTCTCGCATTGCGCCTTCACTTCTGGTGAGAAAGCCATTCTCGTTCCAACTTTTCTGTCTTGGTTGCACTAGCAACAGAACCTATTTACAATTTATGTGTGTAATGTATTTATGGCGCGTTTGGGTTTTGTTTACAGGTATTACGCCATGGCTTCCCCGTCCATGGTTTTTCCTCCGGCTATCTCCCGTTTTCGATGAAATCGATGCCCAAGGGTCTTACCCTCCGGACTTATCCTACCGAGTGCCGGAGACGTAGCAACGATTGTCAGGACCTTCTGGTTTACTCTCTGTTCCCATTAGGCTCGTTCGGCGAATGCAACCTCGTCTGCATGAAAAAGTAAAGGTCGTGGGGGCAATTTAAATGCCTCGCCTTTCCCTACCCAGCTCAGTTCTGCTGATTAATGTCTTGGGAAATTTAAATTTTATTTCGTTCTCATTCATTATTAAACCCTCATTGATTTCGTTTCCTTTGGGTTTAAATGGTGTTCCAGTTTATATTTCGTCGGTAAACACTAGTATTACCTTCACATAGTATTAGCATTGTTAGGCCACGCGTTTATAGTTTTCTGAAATGATCATACTTCCCAGTTCATGAAAAGAATGAGAAGTAGGTTTGTCTGTGGATAACCCTTTTTAGATTTCGACTGTAAGACAAAAAGCAGTCCATTCTCAATCCTACGTAGCTAATGGTTCAGGCTTTTATTAAAATTACCGGTACTCTCTATTTGTTTTTATTGATACATATTTTGGTCGGTCGGCAACTATTAAACCTAACATAGTTTAGTTTTATCATGCTGCGTTACTGAGCAACTACAGGCGGCCATGGTCTTAACTGAATTTATTATTTATTCTGGAATTGAAAATTTCATGACTACCTTCTCGTTTCTAAATGCATGCACCCGAATTATGTTTGCCGCACGAAATGAGAAATGGATTTCTTTTTCTCTGCCAAATCTAGCCGATCCCACGGCGTTTATCCGGTACGAGAAATTTTAATGTTGCGCAGACATGGCTACGCTCTTTTACTCATAGATGGTACCTATACGCATCTTATGCGCATGGAAATTTTCATGTTATATTAAATTATACTAATCCTGTTAGCGGAGAATTAAGGGTTACGTATTGTTTGTTTTCCCACTTTGATCATGGCATTTTCCCTTTCGTCTAATGTTACACCGAAACGTAAATGCAGAGATTATTAAGGTTGGTTTGACCGAGGCAATTTCTTGGAGTAGAATTTATACCTAACAGATTTGATAACACCAGTAAATAAGTGTAGATACGCTTTAAACTAAACGAAATACCTATATGGCGCGGGTATACATGTTCCGATCAATCCTTTACCATCAATGTTATAATGATCTATCTATTTATGCTTTGGTACATTTCATGCTACATATACATGCTTACATATACA